>JAOTQE010070036.1:0-17102 GCA_025631205.1 Nesometra sesokonis
TTTCTGGCCTGTTTTTCGGCCCTTCGGTCATAAAACGCAGTATAAGGGGTAGTATTTTAAGATAGAGGGCGCACTTTAAAAAATCTCCCAAATTTTAAACCTCAGATTTGAAAAATCTCCCGAATTTTAGACCTTAGAGGTTGGAACGTCTGCGTTGTTAGTGAGGATATTGTTGATGATAACGACGCCGGTACCACCGACGTAGTAATGCTGGTAATGATGACAATAATAGTGGCGATGGAAGCTTAGAATTGGCGATGATCATGCTGATAACAAAATGGTACGTTAATTTAT
The DNA here is from genome assembly GCA_025631205.1 of Nesometra sesokonis. Taxonomy (NCBI): domain Eukaryota; kingdom Metazoa; phylum Echinodermata; class Crinoidea; order Comatulida; family Antedonidae; genus Nesometra; species Nesometra sesokonis. The sequence continues at coordinate 295 of JAOTQE010070036.1, forward strand.
ATTATGGCATGGGAAAGTTAAACTGTAAGCCTTTCAAATCCCATTCTAAAGCCTACCAAAATTGGTACAGCAGGGGTCTAGGGTTAAACACTGAATTGAGCTGTTAGGATCTCATTGTACTAAGCCTCAACATTGTGTGGTCAAACGTGGGCAGTTCCTTTTCATGCTGCCTTGAAGTATATGAGAATTAAATAACAATCATGTAACATATGGAGATATGATAGCATAATCATGTGATTATCATGTGAACACATGTATACAGCACTGCAAAATCATGTGACTATCATGTGAACACATGTATATAGCACTGCAAAATCATGTGACTGCAACATTCAACACTTGTAGACTGAAAAATAATAAAACAGCAAAGGAATGGAATGGAAAATAACAATGGGAAAGAAAATAAATGGAAATAGCAGGTTTACAATTTAGGCAAGCTTCATCACAACTTTTTCATTTTATTTGACCAATTAAAAACTGTTATGCCCATAATGAGGTGTCAGTTTATTTTCCTTTTTTTGTCCAATACTATAGAGATTTTGAGGAGAGGAAGAAGTTGCTGAGACAACATATGTTAATGAGCAACTATGCAAATAAAATTCCGCGGAGAATGGAAGAAACTGTTTTTCTAGACTTTCTATGTGCGTGAGTTGATGAAAAAACAAATATTATATACTCATATAACAAATTTATCAACTGTATGAGTCCAATATAGTAATTTTTTAAGCTGTACGGCGGCAGTTGCTTGCACGGGCAGTGCTTGCTCCATAAACCACTCTTTACATTCTCAAGTAAAAACTACATTTAAAATTGTTGAATCTTCTATTAACATATTGCATGTTTCCTTGATAAGGTTACTTTCCAGAATCTGCAGCTAAAATCTCTATTTCATGAAATATTTGCAGAAGAAAACCTTACATTGGCACACAACATATTTTCAAGGAAATCAATGTCTTTAATGTAACTATAAAAGGTTTTCAAGATAATTACGCATGCACACTTGAAAAAAGGCTTAGCAACTCCATCCTCTCTTCAAAATTTCACTAATAAATTGGACATGAACACAGCAAGCACAAATATTTCAGATTAGTATACCATACCCGGGATCCAATTCATCTGTTTATGGTGAAGAGAAAAATAAAAACAATAGAAAAGAAATAATTAAATTTAAAAAGGGTAAATAGTTTTCATTTTTCCAGCTGTAAAGGCAGATGTTTAATTGTTTGTGTTTATGGTGAAACCTCTTGATCAGACTAATTATACACACGAAACAAACTGTGCCAATTACAGTATAATACATACTATAAACAATGAGATACATGCCATTGTGACAGGATTCAATATTTGAACATAATTTATGTCAACATCAATTGTTATTCTTGATAATGATATAATATATGTTTGAATATTGAATCCTGTCATGATGGGATGGTATATATCTCATTGCTTGGAGTATGTATTATACTTTCTAACTTGAAGATGATTAGTGGCACTTTCAGGTACCCATTACAAATGTAATGGTTTACTTATTTTAAATTTTACTTTTCATATCTAAGTGTGTAATAGTTCATTGTTCACTTGTCCAAATACGAAATTCATAATAAAAACAGCTACAATTTCTTTCATGAAAAGACAAGATTAATTTCTTGTTACAGTATATATAATCTGTTTTATCAAAATTAAACATAATAAAATTAAACATAAATGCCTTTTTTATTGGAAAAACATTGATAATTATGAATCAAGTTTTTTTTATGTTTACCTGCGAGATAGTTGTTGCTCAGATTCATCTGAAAGGAATTTAACATTAATATTAACAAATTCATAATTTTTTATACAAGTTACCAGAGAAATAATTTGGACTCATCGGCCTAACACTTTCACTGCATGCCTCCAGCACTAAAAGTGATAATCAGACATCACTGAATTGTGCACCCCTTAATAGAGGACGACATTGCTTACATCACAACAATAGGGAAAAATAGGTGGCACCCTTTGTTTTCAAAATTACAGTCATTTTATGCCTGAATAATTTTGCAATCATGTGCTATAGAATATACATTGTACAATAAGACATTTTAAAAGGTAACAATTCAGCACAAGAATGTACTAATAACAAACAAGATTACAAGATATCACATTTATATGTAATGATACAACACTGCAAGTTAGAGATAAAAATCAGCAACGCTTCTTTTCATAGGCTAGTGAAGATTAGTTGACCGCATTTGCCAACTTCTAGCAACAAAGGGCACCACCTATTATTGTGACGTAATAGTAGAGAACTCTATATTGGGGATGAAAAATCTTTAAAAATATTACACTACACACGCCTCTATATTTTATATATATAAAGTTGAATTTGCAATTCTTAAAAACATATTTCACTTCTCCACACCTGCCCTTTATATTTTTTTTTCTGTTGACTTGGAAATTTTATGTTTTTCACAATTTTTTCAACAAATTTTGATTTCTGATTATAAAAAAATCATAAATACAATTTAAACTTTCGATATATTCATTCACTTCATGTACCTTTATCATTACTTAGTGCAAAAACAGTGGATACAGATTTTGTTGAGAAAATGAGCTTTTTCACACTGATAAAATCAGGGATATCTAATAAGGATACTATGAAGTCACATGGCTACATATGGAAATCACCAAATTCCCACAACCCATCTATAGGCCAATGTATTTCCTAACCTAACAAAGAATTTAAAAAAATCTCACAAACTTATTTCAAAATTGCCTCATTTCCGTAAAAAATATCCACAAGTTTACTTTGTATTTATTAATAAACATCTGTTGTACATGATTCTAGATCTACAAACAAAATTTGTATAATAAATATATTTCATCCATTATTTTAATTTTACTACATTTTAACCTCAACCCTTTTTTTAATATTTTAACATTTTATGTTTTGCTTTGTGAATGTTAACTGTGAACAAATGCCTGAAATTTCAAAGCATGTATTTTACTGATTTGACTATGAATAAAAGAATACTGAATACTGAATATATTTCCAATTGTGAGAATTATGATTTAGCATCATTTTTGACACACCCATCCTCTAGTTACCCTCCAATAAGAAAGCTCTTTATGTTCAATCACTTACCCTCTGGAGACTGGATATCCCTATAATCTCCTGCTTCTTTCTTCATCTATATAAAAGAAATTTTTAGATAAAAATATCTGAATCAAACTTCTCAGTTAATAAAACTACAAGTTTTGTCGATTACTTAACAAAATTTCCCACAAATCAAAAGGCTTATGAATATAGGACATTCTTCGCAGATGCAAAATCTTTTAACTACACATATCTGATTGATGAAGGTAATATAACTGGTGCACTTTAGATGACTGATGTATAAATTGGTTAATTGGTGACAGTTCACTTTACTGTAATCAGCATGCCTTAGTTGACATGAACATAAAAAAAAAAAAAAATTACCAAAAAAAAAAAAAACAGAACACAGTAGATATTTTTCTAACTGGTTTGCTTGGCAGGTTTGTTCATTAGTTATATTTATAGGTTGCTTAATTTTGGATGCAAATTGTGAGCAATCCACCACACAACACATTTTGATTGACAAAATTAGTCAAAGAGTAGCGCTACATCTTAGGGATGTAGCGCTACAAATCCAATGGTGGATGGCAAACATAAGGTAGTGGAAAATGGTCAATACAGTAATTTGATGTTTTTCATAGACTTAGGACACTGGCGAAGATGTAGCAGAATGGGGAAACATGTCTCCCACACATTTTAAAGTTCAGAACGGTTCTCATTTCTTTTTGATGGTAAACTTAAATTTGTTTTAATAAAATAGAAAGTAACAACTAATTTTGATTCGCAATGTATATTTTATGACTGTATATGCCAAGATGTTATGAATGCATACTACCAGATGTTCTCTGACTGTCTAGAGGCTTATGATTTTCAAATAAATTGTATTGCAGGGGATCCTCCCCCACCTAAACCCACCTTCTCACATACTCTTTCTGTGTCACCCAACTATAAAAATCTATCTGCTCCGTAGGGTGGGTGGCAGTTTAAACATGGACTAGGTGGAAGGTCTTAAAATAGTTTTTTTTTTATGTAAAAACTTTGAAGGGTGGATGACACTCCCATCTTCACCAAACATAATTGCATTGCTGAACTAATCTGCTGAACTTCTTGACTCTCTTTCAAAAAAACTAAAAACGATCATTCACAAACCTTAAGATATGTACTAGGAACAAGACCTTTGTTGCCTTCTTCATCTTCAGCTGTCCACCATCCATCCTCCCTATAAGATGTGATAAAGATTAAAATTATCACCTAATTTCTTCTTAGATATAACTAGTTTTAGAAATGATCATCTTTCATGGTTGCTGCATACATTGTGTGAATTTTGACCATATGTTAATATACTTGAATAAATAAATTGGAAAAGAAACACAACGGTTCTATCTAAAATGTGTTCACTGAAGAAGGTGGTTGGCCCACCGAAACATGTCTGTTAGTATGGGGCTGTAAGGTCACCATTTTTTTGTAAATAAATGTAGTGTGTTGGCTACAATATGAAGATTAAAACTGTTGTGTTTCTTTTCCAATTTATTATTTGTTTGTTGTCAAAACGTTCAATTGAATAAATATATTATACCTTGTACTGATAATTGTTAAGACATCACCAAATTTAAAACTCAGGTCACCCTCTTGCACAGCACTGAAATCACTTACTGCTTCAAACAGATCCATCTGTAAAAATCAATATAATATATTAAATTGGCAAATTCAAACACTGTATGTTTCTTCCTGTATCAAGGCGTGTTATACAGAAGTGGAAATCTTGTCACAGTATTACTCATGAATATAAGTGGGTATGTACGCAGCAACAATATGGAAAAAAAAAACTTGTGTGGCAGCTGTGCATATGATGTTTGTGTCAATGACTAGGAAAATAATGTGAAATGGTTAGAGGCCATGGCATGACCACTTCTTCCGCAGTATGTTCACCATCCTGTTATTTCAAATTGAACATGAATTATATACTGTATACGTTGTTATTTTCGCGTACAGAATTTTTCGCGATTTCACACTTTGTTGACGTTTTCGAGCGTTGATATTTTCGCGGATGCCATTTTAGCTAAAGTTGCATTCTAGGCATAGGGCCTACTGTAGGCCTAATTAACTACAGTAGAATCACGATCTTTTATACTTAAAAAAGCTTAAAGCCCTAGCATTAGGCAGCCGTTTCTGCTACTGCCTAGCCTTGCACTAGGCCTAGGCTATGACTAAGTAAAAGGGCCCCAAGTAATAGAGCTAGTAGCCTATACCCTTCGTGATACAGTAGATATTGTCCAGTCCTAGGCCTAGTAAATGAGAAAAATGGCTGTTTCTATCTTTTTATTTCAGAATCCGAAACCTTTCGTACTACATACAGTTCATCATCGCAAGCACCACTGCAACATCACAGTTCGTCATTTGTCGATCTTGAACACGTGTGGAAACTCCTTTCCGGGTTGACGAGTAGGGCGCCACCAACACTGTTTACAGTTTTAGTAACTTAAAATTTTACACTTTCGCGAGTTGATAATTTTGCGGTAAGGTTATCATTCGTGAAATTCGCGAAAATTAAACCCCCGCGAATTAAAATAAATGAATTAAATAACAACTTATACAGTACACATAATTTTTAAAGAGATTGAGAGAGAAAATACCATATGATATTGTCCTCAGTGCATGAGTAAATAAATGACCTAGTTGGTGTTCATTAAAATAATTGTAAAATTACAAGAAGTTTTGGGGAAGAAGAGAATGTATATTCTTATAAATAAAAGCACATTGTTAAAGATTATTTATATCATAAACAGTTAGCAAAAAATTCATCAAGTCTCCCTTGAGGGAAGCTATGTAATTCTACCATGTTAAATTACTAGGAAGATCTACTTGGATCCTAGTAGCTAGGTAGTATATTTGTTGATTTTATTAATACCTTAGGTCAATAAGTAAATGTTTTTTTTATGATTTCAGTTCTATTTAGTGTGAAGGTCTATTACTGGCTGTATTTTTCTATGTACTTGTAGGGCATTTCTGACCATTTCCTTGGTAGTCTCCCTTGAGGAAAGCTATAATAATAATAAAACTTTATTTATTTATTGATGGAAACACTTGAGTCACCCAAAGGGTGTTTTTCATCAAGTCCGTACAAAGCTATCATGTACATACAAATAAAAATATATAAAAATACTATGGATAATGAAGGTCAGGCAATACCCATCAGATATCAAAATGGTATTTCAATATGTTTTAGGGTTAGCAACAAATAATTACAAAAACAATATATAAAAATATACAGGTATTTAACATGATGCTAAACCTATTAGCTAAGATTTAGGGTTTTGGTTATAATGGAATAATAAGGTGTTTATGGGGTAGATTAGTAGCAAGGCTGGTGTATGGTAGTTTTTATAGGGTTAACCTTAATAACTACTATGCAATATCTACTTTGTCACTACCATTATCTACCATGTTAACAGAGTTATTTTTTTCAATGGATGAAAATTTGCTGTTTGTTAAAAGCATTAGAATTTTTTTTAGTCATCATCATCACGCTTTATCGTCGCTGGACATCACACGTTTCACAATTTTGTGCCATTTATTCCTGTTGTGGGCAGGATGTGTCTCAAGTGAGCCATGGTGATTTACTATATGTTTCAGGTCCTCTTTTATTTGTTTTGTCCACGTTTTCTTTGGTCTACCAATGGGTTTCCTAACTTTTTTGTTTTCTTCCTTGAGGGCTATTTTTGTGGGAGTATTGTCGGGAAGTCTTATTAGGTGTCCATACCAAGTTAGTCTTCTTCGTTTTATTTTACTGCTCCATTTCTCAACGTTTACCATTTTTTTAGTAGCGTCAATTTAAGCAGAGGTGGAAGCATTGTTTTTCTAAAATAATAACTGGAAGGAATGCCCCTTTAATCAGGGTTATGAACTTACACCTTGATCAAAAGTATCTTCATCCTCCTCTTCATCTTTTACTGGTTTTCCTCCTAATTCTTCTTCAAATTCTGATTCATCTTCCTCTTCTTCTTCCTCCTCTTCTCCATCTTCTTCATCTATTTCCTCTTCTCCTTCCTCACTACAAAAATAATGTCAACCATTTTAACCCATTCACCCTTTTTTCAAATAAAAAATTCCACCAATAAAGAGCTAATTTTGAATTTCTTTTTGTGTGTTAGGGTAGGTAAGTTCAGGGGCGGACTTCATGTGATAAACTAAAATTCTGTAAATTTTCTAGATTTACAAACCTTTCTTCGTGGTATTCCTCCTCTTCACCTGTCATTTCTTCCTCGTCACTCAATTCTTCATCCTTATATTCCTCATCATCCTAAAATTAATTGGAAAACAAAGACATATACTTAAACATGTTAACCATTATAGAGTACAATATTAATGGTAAAAGAAATTTCCCATGCCTGCTAAATATCGAAATCATGTTGTATTATTGATTAAGCTTGTTTTTTGAAAAGTTAAAATTTAAAATCCCAAAGTCTGAAAAAAAAAAAACAAATGGCTGATCCAAACAGTGGATGGTGTTGAGAGAGCTGAGCAGTGTATTTCCACTGTTTATTAGACTTGCTCCAAGTCTGTATATTATATTTATTTTAGTGTTTAATTAAGTGCGCCACCAACGGATGATAAAGTTTTAGTGGTGTGAGGTTTGTCATTAATATACAGACTTGTATAATAGTGAGTAATCGTGGGTTGAGAATGGAAAGTACCAGGCATTAACGTTCCGTGTTTGGCTAATTAACGTATTTGGCTAATTAGGCCAGTGAGTCAAGCAATCAAAGGTTCTCATTTTCGAATCACGACAGATGACATGGAGAGCCTAAGATACAATACAATACAATAATTAGGGCCTAAGCCTTGTGTTCGCTGATCGAGGTAAGCCTGAAAACTTATCGTAGGTGTAACTAGATAGGCCTACTACTATTATATTTAATGGCAATGATAAGAAAACTAGGCTAGGCTAGATAACCACAAACAATATGTTTTAGCAGTCAATCGCTGGTGGGAAAAGGCCTACACTATAAATCTGCCGGAAATTGTCAAACAAGCATATTCAACATATTTCGAGTGGATTAGCCAATCACATGCAACTGAAACCAGGCAAGCGGATAATTAGATGCCCATGAAAATGTGGTGGGAAATCATGTGACATTGAAGTATTGACCAAGACGGTGATTTAAAAACATCAGAAAGGTACGGCGATCCACCTGGTATGGAACGCAATGGGTGCCTTTTAATCGTCTTTCACGAATTAAACTGAAACACCGTCTTGAACCAAGACTACTGTTTACTATGCTGTGTATGATCAAATTTGGATGCTTTTGTACCAATTTATAAACAGTACAAAAAGAAGTTGAAGAACCGATCATATCTTTTCAGTATAATAGTTTTTAAGGGAAGTGTATATTAATATGGTCCGTAAAAAATCTTTATTTTATCACTTCCGCACACATCACATTTGGGGAAATCCCAATTTTTTTTTAAAACTCATCATTTTACTACTATTTCAAATGATCATTTTTTTGTTTTGAAGTGCCTTGGATTATTAATATGAATAATTCTCAAGCAATCACTTTGCTTGCACGGCAATGTACACAAGGTAGACCTGAAATGATCGATGCTCAAGACCTGTTGTTCTTGGGCCTTGTGGGTGACAGATGATTGGGCCTGCCGACCGCAATCAGGCCCAAGACGATCAGGCTCATTCATTGGACAATCAAGCCCAACTCCAGATCATTGCAAAATTGTCTCTTGTACTAATTTAGAATTTTACCTTGGCGTAGATCTAGGGTTTGTTTTATTTGTTCATTGAAATTTTAAAAAGAAATGTTTATATTCCATAAAATTTGCGAATTTTAGATAGACAAAAATATCGTTCTAAAGTTGTACTGGCATACACAGTGGGTCGGTGCATACACAGTGGGTCGGTTAAAGATAAAACCTCCAATGCTCATCAGATTGGGTGATAAACTAATATTTTTTTATGGGGCCAAAGTAAAAACCATTTTTGTTTATTATAAAATCAGTACCTCATAGTCACCATCTTCATCATCATCCTCATCATCTTCATCTTCAAGTTCTTCCACAACTTTTCCTTTTTTGATGTCTGTCTTCTTTACTTGTACATCTTCACCCTTTCGTTTACTGCTTTTCTCCTCTTCCACCTTTTTCCCCTTTTCATCCCTTTTCTTTGCTCCACTTGCTGCATTTTCCTGCTTCATTTTTCTAAATTTTAGATATCAATAAACTGTTAAAGCATACATTTTTGAGTTCATTTCAATTTATACTTATTTGACCAATATAAAAAATATAAGATTTTATAGAATTTTTACAGAGATCTAAAATGACCTGAAGTTACTTTTTAATGACAATGAAGTTAAGTTTTCATGGTAATTATCATGGACACATGGAATAAATTTGTAATAAAATGTGTTATGGAGATAAAATTTCCAAGAAAGCTAATCTTGGAAGCAGGTATTACAAAGAAAATATATTTTGTATTTTGGTAATATGTGTTATTGTTATGTGTTACTGTGTAATATACATGTTTTATACATACATACATATATAAATAATCAACTAGGCAGGACCTCAAACAAGATACTTTTTGAATTATTTATAATCTGAAGCGGTGTAAACCGCCAAGTAGATATACCTTGGATATTTATATATAGAAACATGGTATATCCAAGGTATACAGTAAGATCATCTCAGAAACCTCTATGAATACATTTTTTACAAATCTCTTAAAATCAATTGTATATATTTTTATTCATTTGAATTTCTGACATAGAAAATATACAAACAAGCAAAAAATTAAAATAATTATGTACACAAATACAATCATAAACGTGAATATACAAACTTAAACACCTTCACTATTAATTTTCATAGCATTATTAATATTAGTACAATTTTTTTCACCACCACCAATGTAATACAATATATACAACATTAGGCCCAATAAATATTGTTGCTTTGCCCAAACATAATATTTATGAAAAATTGAGTCATATTTTAAAAATTTGAGAATTTTATTGATTTAGACAAGGTTGAAAGTTGTTAAAATATAATCCCACCTCTGACTTGAAGGGAATATTTGGTAGGCCGAGCTTGGGTAATACAATTATTTTTTGGGCCTTAAGTAACATTTATCAGTTTCAGGATTCCCATATAAAATACCACCAAAAGCCAGTAAAGAAAAAGTTCACATTATATTGATTTTAGTAAAATGACAACAAATTATAAATAGTTTAAAAATCAAAGTTTTTATGCTTTATTTAACAATGTTTGAAAACAGAAACAGAGGGTGAATGACGAATACAAAATGGTAAAGCGTTCCATAACTTAGGTGCAGCAACCTTGAAGGATCTTTCCCCACATGACTTTAACTTCCAAGGTGGGCAGAAAAGAAGCGTTTGGTCAGATCTGGTCAGATGTTGACCTCAAAGTATGAGTGCATGTTGAGGAACGAAACTGAAGAAGGTCAGAAATATATTGGCGAGATGAATTATGGATGGACTTAAATACAAATAAAAGCATTTTTAAAATAATGGGTAACCAATGTAGATTTCGGATGATAGGGGTGATGTGCTGAGATTTAGGAGATTTAGTGACAAGTAAGTGTTTTTTCTCCAAAAAGTTGCCATTCCTAAATGAAGTGGGCCTCTACCAGGATTATTTTAAAGTGAGGTTGCCTTATACCAGTATCAGTATTGTATAAGTACATCTCTTAAACTTACTGAGATTCATTTTCAAGAGACATGGGCTTATACCAGAGTCAAAGTGGTAAAGATAAAACAAGTTATTAAGTTAACTTATAATTTAAATTTTCTGTTGTCATTTTTGAAAAAACAGTGATTTTAATTAACATAATTTAACAGAAAGAAGAACAAAAGCCATAATTAAAAAGGCCAGCTTACTTTAGCTTAACAAATATGTACAAATTTATCAGAATAAATTAATCATAAATAAAACACAAATGAATACATATAGTTAACTTATTTGAGTGTTACAATTAAATTTAAGATTATACTTTTATGATTTCTGTAAGTAAATAGGAAAACTAATTTCATAATTTTTTAAAGAACTTATCATTTTGAAAATGGAGCTTGCAGATTAGAAATATTTGCTAGCCAGTTGGGCAACCTATTTCTAATGTCATGTTTCCGCAGTAAAAAAAATTATCTGATAAATTATCGCGATAACAATATTCCAATGAAAGTGCTGCAGAAACAGGTGTTTTACAAACAATTATCCGATAATTATCCGAAATCACCCTGCTAGGTAAAAGACCATCTGAAATTTTTGTTGCGTGCAAACAATAGGAAGCAAGCCATTGAAACAGAAGAGTGCAAGATAAAACAATTGAGGCAAGGCATGGCAAAACCACCAAGTTGTCGCACAAGAAGTTATTGAGAAATAAGCAAATAACTGGAAATATAAACAAATACACAGGAAATTGGTGTATATTTTGTCGAAATAACTTCAGTTACAGATGTCCGATTTTGATAATTGACCCCTCATTTTAAAGTTTGCGAAAAGTGTAATATGGTTCTAACAATAACTCAATTTTAAATTTTCCTACAAGTGGTTGGTGGTTTTGCCGCATCATGCCTCAATTGTAAAAAAGAATATTAGTCAACCTCACAACAATACATTTAATCACCAAGGCAAACACAATTTAGCAGTTAAACAAAAGCATAATAATACACTTAAGCAATATTAATTAACCCCTCACAAACAGTACCGTTTAATCACCAAGGCAAGCATAATTTAACAGTTAAAACAAAACTGTAATAATATACTATAATTAAGTAATATTAATCAACCCTTCACAAATAGAACATTTAATCACCAAGGCAAACAAAACAATTTAACAGTAAGAAAAAACAAAACCATAATATAAATAAACAATTGATCAACCTCTCACAACATATAGTTTTATACCTGTCTTGTTTGCCAAACAATCGCCATCCTGTCTTAGTCTTAGTGTCCTTTTCTGGTGTCTCCTTTTCAACACTCTCTTCCATCTCCTCTTCTTCCCCAGACATAACATCATCTTCTACCTCAGGTTTTGGAGAACTTTTCTTTTCTTTGCTTGTTAATTTCTCCTTTTTGGTCGGTTTTGCTGGTTCCTTTTCCTTTTTATCTTTCTTATTCTTCTTTTTCTCAAGTTCTTTTTTGTATGTTCCCAATTCTTTTTTCACATTTTCTTCTTTTTCTTTCTTGTTCTGTGTATCACTACTTTTCTCTTTAGTCTCTGGTAGAACCTCTTTCTTCTTTGATGATCTTCTAAAGATGGACAAGCGACCAAACTTTCCTTCACCAGATTTTGATGTTTTACTATCATCTTTAGGATCTTCTTTATCTTTAGATTTGTCTTTTTCTTCAGTAACACCTTTTGCTCCTTCTTTCTCCTGCTCATCCTCATCCTTATGTTCATCTATCTCTTCTTGATCCTCCACTGGTTCATTCTCTACTTGATCATTCTCTTCATCCTCAATTTCATCAACATCGGAAACTCCAGACTCACCATCTTCATCATCTTCCTGTTTATCTTTCTGTTTTTTCTTTACTACTGAGTAATCTTCATCTAGTTCTTGACTCATTTCCCTGTGCACATTTATATGATTACAAAAAACATTTTAACAATGTAATTTAAATATTTCAGACTGTTAATTCACAGAATCGTTCACATTTGTACCAGACAATTAGACATTACAGTAAACTTTCTCAAAACGAAAACCCATTGTACCATCCTTTTTGTTCAGTTTTCTGGACAGTTCGGTTTACAGAGTCTACTTGTAAGACCCTTCTCTCATCTAGGTTGATTTCATGCAAGATTCACACGAGTTCTATGAGTTTGTATAAAATATGCCAAGCTTAATGAGATTATTATTAGCTTAACAAATTTGTACCAAATGAGATAAAAGTTATGTTCCTGGTGATCATACCCAACTTGGTGCATATAGTCAACCCGCTAGCGAGTATCTCGTGTAATGAATGAGTTAGGTAGGGCCAAAAAAACATTTTTTTTTGTTTTGTTTAAATGTAGTAAAATGATAAATATGGTACATAATTATTATTTTACATTTACAAATATTAAAACTACAGAGTAAAATTTAGAATGTTTTAATTTTTTTGCCAAAATAGAATTTTGAAAGACATGTCCCTTTAATATAACAAATGTATTAATAACAGATGACTTTAACTTACCTTAAATATTCCTTTTCTATTTCATCTGGCTCTAGTTTTGATGATATTCTTTCAAGCTGAACCTGTAAGTAAACAATATGTGGCAGAGTTTTTATGGATTATAAAACTACACATTATTATCTTTAACATGAAAAAAAATCAGTTTCATACGATGTTTCCTCGCGGAAGTTATGAACAATTAAAGTTTGAACATTTAAAATGTAAGTTTTGAAAAAACTGCGTTTGAAAATTGTTTATCCATATACATTGACTAAGCAAGGTCATTTCAAATTGCATTTTAAAACATTTTTTGATCATATATCTGAAAATTGTTAAGGTAGTATGAAAGTTAAATATATGAACTGTACATTTTTTAAATAAAATAAATTTTGAAAAAATTGACCATTTTTAAATTTCTGCCTATTGTGGAAAACTAGATTTTGCGACTTATATCTCATTTGGCTTGGCTCTGCCACAATATGGCACTCTGAATGCTAGATTTAACATCAGCATACACTTCAGCAATACACTGCTGAAAGTGGTCAACACAGGGGAGTATTCAGGAATTGCTGAATTGGGATGCTTAAACCTGCTTGTATTTTGGCAAGCAAAAAAAAGAACTATTTTCACCCCATTGACACACCACTGCAACATATTTTTGGTACAGATTGCAAAACCAAAGGATTAGAATTGTAGAACATTCTTGGGTCATGCAAATAATCTGATTGGTTAAAGTAGTGGAATCAGTGTCCTTCAGCTTATTTCAGATGATATGCATAGTCTGTGAGCATCTTCCGCAAAGTACAATTATTGACCAAAATTATCAAAAACATTTGAACCTCCTTGTACGAACACCTCAAGTAAGTGTATCACTGCCATTACGGGCACTCATTCAGAAACCTGGACGGACGGACGGATAGATGGACATACATACGGCTAGCATTTCCAAGTCCCTCTACCACTTACCTGGTGGGGACAAAAATTAAAAAAAACATCATCATAAAGTGTTAAAACATTAATAAGGTTGTGGTTAAAATCAAGCAAGGATTAAACTAAAATAAAACAATCATGCTAGTTGTATGGCTGAGAGGTTAAGGCAGGGAAACCGTGAACAATAGCAATAACAACAGAATGGGTTCGAGGCCCGCTCAAACCATGGTTCTGGTGGTGGAGCAAGTCTCCTCGGATAAGGACTATAAACTGTAGGCCCAGTGTACACAACGGCTCATGTGCACTATAAAGAACCCAGTACATTTTTCGAGATGAGTAGGGGTTACCCCGGTGTACTGGTCCATACATCCCCTGCTGTGGACAGATGAATGAGCACCTGTAATGGGCAACAGGACAAGAAAGTCATATGAATGTGCACTGTAGTATCTGGTCCACAGCATCTTGAGGCACTATCAGGAATAAATCGAACTACATCACAACTACATTACATTAGGCAAGCAAACTGGCATAAGCATACTGTATATAAAACTATTAAAATGTGTGTACAATCATCTTTCAATATATCCATGTTGCACAAAATTTCCTTAGATAAACCAAACATCCTTATTTGCTGACAACAAGTTAATCATTGAGAGGTTGAGTCTGAACAACTTAAGTTAAACTCCATCAGAAAACACCCTAATACTGCAGAGGTGATGAAATACCTTAAGAGTTTCTAGACGTTTGATTTCCTGTTGCTTGGTGTCTTCAAACTTGCTATTTGAAGATGGTTCATTCACTCTATCAAGTTTCTTTGCTCTCTGTGATAAATTACTGATTTTATTCTCATATTCTTGACATCTATGGAGTATAACAAATTTAAAGCATGTAAACAAGCCTTGCTCGATAATATATGGGAACTAGTCTGGAAAAATAAAACTTATGTTTAAGATAAAACAAAACTCCTTGATTAAGTTAAAAATTTAAATTAAGTTTGATTGTATGAAATAATATTTTACCTGAAGCGGTTAAAGGCTCATTCCTTCCAAAGTAAACAAATTAAACATTCTAAATTTGAGTGTATTATATGAAAATTTATCAATACAATACTGATATGCCATAATTATATGTTTTTATTACTTGCAAACATTAAAAAAATGTAAAACAGTAACAAATTTATTTTTAAGATGGATCCTAAAAAATAAAGCAGATGAAACTGTATCCTTCGATAAAGCTATAAGTTTAGGTTAAAAAATGGAACACACCCTCACATGGAAATGATAAAATTGTTCGCTGTCATAGATTTATGTTTCAATGTGAGGAATGTTGTTCTGCAACCATCATAGACTAGTGGTATGGCTATGGTAAAAAAGGAATAATAAATGCAGGTTCAAATAAGATAGCTACATTTTATAAAATACCTTTTTTGTAATGACTTCAGTTTTTTGTCATTATTAGTACCTGTTGTATCATCTATATACTTCTGGCATTCTTCAACAAATTTATCAACCTGAAAGAAATGGCAGTAAGTAAAATGTAACTAGAAAATTTTAAAATGGCTACTCTAAAAATGATGATCAATACAATTTGTGATATCACTGGGTGGATGCAGAATTTTGCAAAAGGGGGCCAGAAGGGGGCCGGTAGAGAGTCAAAGTTTTAGGAGGTCTGGGGCATGCTCATCTGGGAAATTTTAGACCTTACTGTAGATGTCCCGAAATGGCCTCAGGGGCATCTTAAGGGATCAAATATTCCTAAATATTTTCATTTTATAAACAATGTTAATTATGTTGATATATTTCACTTTCCGTAAACTGGGCGGGGGGAGCCGGCCCGGCCACACCCACCCCCTTAAATCCACCCCTGGATATTCAAAACTATTTCAAATGACATTGTAGTAAAGAATGTTTGATAAATTTTATTAATGTTACAATATGTAAAATGCATGGGGAAATTAGCAATTGCAAGTATTAGGCTTAACTGCCACCAGATGGCAAGTTGTACCTGATCTGAATTTGATTAGAAAAAGAACACTATTTTATATCTCCCAACCACGTTTATAATGATTTCCAGGAAAAACACAATTTCCACAATTGGACATTCGGGGCCCATGTGGACAATTATTAAAATTCTCATTCTAAACATCAGTTTAGATATTACTAGGCCTAAAACCAAAACTTTGAACATGATTTATTTGTTCATTTAATTGCAATAAGAAGTTTTAAAATGTTGTATTATATTATGCCATAAATTAGCAAATTTTACTTCATCGGTTGGCCAACACATCATTCAAATAAAGAGGTAAAGTTGGCCCGATCGTTGGGCCGGATCGTCTGTATTATAACAAATTCCCATTATAACTTATGCCTATATATAACCCATATCCTCTAGGCCTATGGAGTTATAATTATTTTGTTATCCATGCTGGGCCGGCCTTAAGGTTCTACTACTAGGCCTAGGCCCTAGGTACCCATTCTCATCCATGGAAAATAGAATAGCCTAGGCCTATCCGCCACTTAAATTACTGTTATCTTTCAGGAATATCTTTTAGAAATATTTGTTAATGTTGGAGTAAGAGCAGTCTCTCTGTTCGGGCTTGTGCCTATTGCTTGCTCCTGGCAAG
>JAOTQE010070047.1:0-17102 GCA_025631205.1 Nesometra sesokonis
AATGTGCATGTGCAGATTAAGGTCAAGTAATAAAACGACGCGCGGCAATCATATTCTTTTTAATAAGAACCGCGCGTCGTTTTATTACTTGACCTTGGTAACGCACATGCACAGTTGAAACCGTTAAATGTCTTATTGTTATTAATTTCTATAGGATTTTAAAATAGAATTCTATAAAATTATGTCAATTTTCTATATTAAGGGTATAGATTTTTCTTTTTTAAGGATTTTGTTTTTAGCATTTGCAGAAAAAAATCTACAAAATATAATTCGGAAAAACGTTCTAAAAGTTTAGGAATTTGACGGCTTTAGTTCAGTAATACCAGTACCAGGAAATATGGATTGTACTTGAAAACAGAAGTACGCGTTCCCCCGTGACCACAAATCCGTGCTCCAGATAATATTTTAGATAAGACACTTCTAAAATGTTGTCACATAAAACCTCATGGGAGTAAAAAAGTCACAGTAACCATTATAAATACACGCGCAAACTACATACATGCGTTAACACTTCAGTTTTCCAGTATGTATTCCCCTAGGCATACTATTGTATATAACATTATAACTAAAATATGGTAGAATAATATTATGTGACAATGTAATGATACATTATACATTACATTGATTTCAGTGCTATGTTGTTTCGTCCAAGAATCAAAAACCAGTGGCGGATCCAGGGAAGGGGTGCAGGCTTTGCTATCGCAACCCCCAACCCCCGCCAGTAGTGAATTGAGATTTTATAACATTGGTACACTTCGTCTTGTGAAGGATAAACAAAAATATAACCAATAGAAACAATAACATTGATAGAAAATATATAAGAATAAAAGTAAACAAAATATCACAAGATAAATAAACCACATGCAAAACTACAAGAGATGTGAACAATACACTAAATTTAACAATAATATTAAATATCATTGTAACTAAGAAATTAATAAAGTATTACTTACATATTATTATCATTAATATTACAATAGTCATTGCCATAATAACAGTTATATAATGTAGTTATGTAGTTTTTGATTTATATAGCGCCTTATACTTTATATTCTCAAGGCGCTGTGGACTAGATGATACACATTCATATGACTTTCTACTCCCCTAATACCCTGTTCCCACTGCCGATCAGGCCAACTCGATCAGTCCCGATCAATCTTATTTGGACTGGTCGGGCTTGCTCGGCTATGGTATTCGGGGTCAATCTACCTTGATCGGCATCGCTCGTGCTTCCTTCACGATCATTTTTTGGCGATGCCGATCAAGGTAGATTGACCTCGAATACCATTGCCGAACGAGGCCGACCAGTCCAAATTACTTTGATCGGGATTGATCAAGTTCGTCTGATCGGCAGTGGGAACCCACCATAAGGGTCACGTCATGTCACGCAAGTACTGGCTTGCACGTGCGCCCATTCGTCTGTATACAACATGGTTATTGTATGAACCAGTACATTGGGGTAACCCCTACTTGTCTCGAAAGGTGTACTGGGTTCTCTATAGTGCACATAAGCCGTATGTGTACACTGGGCCTACGGTTTATAGTCCTTATCAGAGAAGACTTGTTTCACCACCAGAACCATGGTGCGAGCGGGCCTCGAACCCGTGCTGTTGTTGCTATTCGTTAGCCGTTCAGCCGTACGACTCGCAATGATAATAATAACCCAATGAATTACTTATGTTTTGTAAATTAATAAACAAATAATGTACAATATTAAGTTAGATTAGCTATTATATTATTTTAAAGTTAAGGTATTATAAAAAATAATTTCTAGGTTGCATTAGGTCTAGGTTTTCCTTTCGCAAAACATCTATTTTGAACAATTTGTTTAGGGAAAAAAATCGAATCTTGCAAATTGTATGTTATTCTTCAAGATCGATGCTAATAAAACATTAATAATTTAATTACGGCATTACATAGAAACGTGTATATTTAATCATTCCTTACGAAGATAAAAACTTAGGTTTACTGCACTCTCGCATAAATCTTAAAATGTTTTACCAAAGAGACTGATCTACTAATCAATACATCAATACTGTTAATTGTATATAGATGAACTGGGATATTTTACACGATCTTTCTTGTAAAGAAATCAATATTACAGTATTATGGAATATAAATCTTAAGAAGCTACATTACGGTACCTAACAAGATTGAAAGATTGACTATCAGAAAATAATATTTTGGTTTCAGCACACAATATTTAAAAGAAAACGCGAATTCGAGTGTTTTAACTTGTGATGAAATCTTGATAGTTGCATATTGAGACATCTACAAGCAAGCATTAAGATCTGTCAAGATACAGTTCCCATGACAATTGTGCCAGTACGTGTATGTGTGTTCGTATTTTGCATTTAATTGCTCCAGTTCTTTTGAGAATTGCGAGGTGTAACTCGAGTGTACTTACAATAACTTGTAGTTGATGTCACCCAGACTTTTCTCCTTGTCTAGACGTCGCGAGGTTTTCGCTCCTTCCGTTCATAATAATGCTCTGAAATCTCAAATCTTCTATCTGTGTTTTCGATATTTTTTATAACTAACAATAAAGCATGATATTGCGAGGTTTTCGTTTCTTTCAGTCTCGTTCAGTCTGATTTTTTTTTAAATCTATAAACTTTTATCTGATTGTTCATATCTTATAAGCGAAAATTTAACTCATGGATCTAACAATGAACCGTTGAATCTCTCGGATTATGTTCTTTACCTTCATAATAATGCTCTGAAATCGCAGATCTTTTATCTGTTATTGATACTTTTTATAATCGTAATTGCGGATCGATATGCTAAAATTGAACTGAAATCGAGAGGGTTTTGTTTTTTCCGTTCATGTTTTAAATCTCAAATCTTCTATCCGTGGTGCATAGTTTGTATAACCACAATTTTAAGACGTTGGGTCTAACAACGATACGACATCCGTTCAAAATAATGCTCTGAAATCCCAAATATTTTATCTGTTTTATACATAATTTTAATAACCGCAATTTCAAGTCGTTAGGCCTTAAAAACAGTGATATAGCCAGATTTTTGTAATCGTTTATAATATTGCTCTAAAATATAATTTTTTTTTATCTTTGTTATTAAAACGTTTTATAATCACAATTTAAGTCGGTATGACTAAATTTGAACCATGAAATTGAAGGGTTTTTTTTTTGTTATTTCCGTTCATAATAATGATCTGAAATCACAAGATTTTCATTTTTTCCGTTCATAATAATGCTCTGAAATCGCAGATCATTTTATCCGTATTTTTGTTACTTTATATTTATTACCACAATATGAAGTCGGTAGGACCATAGAGGTATTAAAATAAATTTGAACCATAAAATTGGGAGGTTGTTTATTCTTTCCGATAATAATCCGAGAGATTCAACGGTTCATTGTTAGATCCATGAGTTAAATAATTTTCTGAAAACGGAGCTATTTTGTTTGCCTAAATATAAATCATGATTCCACAAGGTTTTGGGTTTCCCGTTTATAATGTTTTCTTTCTTTAACAGACATTACTAAAAACTGCCTGCCAAATGTCAAAGAAATTAAATATTAGAACTTTAAGAAGTAATGGAGGCTCAGGGGCGGATCCAGGGTCCGCTGAAAGGGGGGAGGGCGCACTTTTAAATTCAGGGGTGGGCGTGGTTCCTACGTTTTTCCTGACGAGCAAAAAAAAAAAAAAGCTCATTTCCCCTATTTTAGTTGCCCTGTAATTGTGTCTTTATACTAAATATAGCCATTATACTTTTTGAGCACTGAGCATATCCTGTATCGGTATATGTAAATAATTCCTCCTCCACAGGAGAACTAACTATTTTGGGGCTAGCGCCAAACTACCACTCAGCACTGTATCGACAGACCGCTTGACTAACCAACTAACAAATTGAATGACTGAAGCATATTACTATAAATCTGCCTGATCAATTCCACACCAAAATGGCTTTAAAACTGCAAAGACTAACATATTAAACGTATTGAAATCAGTCGTTAAAGGAACCTACAGACAGACCAACTGACAGAAGCATATTACTATAAAACTGCTTGTTAAATTCCAGACCAAATGGCTCTTAAAACTGCTAAGTATAAAATATTAAACGTGATGGAAGTCGATCGGAAAAGGAACCAGCAGACAATTAACCAATGGGATGACCGAAACACATGAGACTGCATGCTAATCGTTACATCTATGAAACTAAAATATAACGCAAAGTAATTTTAGGTTAAACACAAGGGACATCGACCAATAGAATGAAATAAAGCAAAGCTGGATTAAGTAAAATACGACATAGCCTACCATCAGTAAATACAGGTAAAAAAATACTTAATAGTAAAAATAAAAAAACATAAGCATAGAAACATTCTGAAATATTCTAAATTATACACCTTTTTTTGATATTTTTATTAACCATATTTTTTATACTTCGCAACGATACTTCCAGGTAATTCTTGGCATGGTTTCTTCCTATTAGGAAGCCTCGCCCAATCGAGGCAAGTTGAAGAATTTGTTGAAGAGGCAATTAATGCTACTTTTTGGTAAAATAATTCCCTCAACAAAATTACTTAATTGAAAAAAGTACAAACAATTACCGGAAAACACAATAGATTGAGTATAAAACCAGACACTTGTTCTAAATGTTCTAAATATCTAACTGGTTTAAAGAGTTAACTGGTGAAAGTGTCTCTCGTCTTAACGGTAACGTACTTTTGTTAGTTTTAGTTTTAATTAACGATTTTTAGCTTCCTTCGATAATGTATTGGTACTGATTGGAATTTACAGAACGTTTAATGCGTAAAGTCTAAATTTATAACCTGTCACGTCGTGTGTTTAAAATAAAGGGAATAGAACAGAAAAAATAATTTTCAAAAGAACACTGAATACAGTAGTCCTGAGGGGAACATCCCTCATAAGATTTTACATGGCATGTCGAATAGAAAGAGTACCGCAATAGAAGAACTAGACCCAAGGGTTCAGGTAGCAGGTCTAGAAGTTGTAAACAATTGTCTTATTTATAGAACGCAATTAACGTTCTGAGCTCACAGACATATTTACTATCAGGATCATACTTTTACACACGCGTTTAAAACAACTGTTAGGGGAGTTAAACAATTATAAACTCATTGTTTAGTCAAATTTGATCATCCTCCAACACTTGCTGCTATTTGTACTTTCAGCTTGACCACCCATACCTCTGTACATATTCAATGTTATTATTTTTCTCAATCAGTAAGACAATTTTTAGATAACCTGCGTACAATATGCACACATAAAACTCATCTTGGGACACCCTCCCTCGTAGGATATATGCATTTTAAAATACCACCATCCGTATGTAATTAGTTAAATTCCCCCTTAAATGATTTTACGTCAGGTATATTACTAGATGCAGCTTGTTTACTCACTGACAATTGTAACTTAACAAATTCGCAAGTTTTTTTTTTTCAGGTGGGGCTCTTAACCAAAGTCTCTGATCCTCACAAACTTGGTATCTGTACCACTAGACCGATAGAGCCAATTCGATTAAAAGTTAATAATACATTTCTTTAACTTGTTTTAGTAATGGTAAGTTAGTAATTTATGTTGATACGGTGTCGTAAATCATATTAGTAAGCTAACACTTAATTTGTAATTTGAAAAATTGGACAGTAAAACTATTTTCCATCTAAATTTCAGCCTTAACATGAAGCTGTTAATACACATCTTGTTGTTGGTGTGTTTTGCTGATTATGTCTGTGGTCAGAGATGGGGTCGGAGGTGGTTCAGACGTAAGTTATTTTTGTTTATGTACCGTATAATATTAAGTATTTATGTTTTGAGGTGTCATTACAAAATTACATTTCATTTAAAATCAGTGCACCATTGTTTGTCTTACATCAAAAATAAAATAAAGCGTTTTTGAAAATAATAAGAATTGCAGATAATGATCATACAGTAATCAATTCTTGATGTAATTCTAAATTGAATGTTATTCATAGATAAGAGGATCTAAAGATTATCGGATATTTGATGGTATGGTTTTGAAAGAGAAAATCACATTTAAATTAAAATAATTAATATTTAGAAGATTTACCAATCTCAGCAAATCTGAATATATAAATGACATTTTTCCCGCATAGTCAAACTGAACTAAAAGATATAACAATGTATAACACTAATCTTACCCACGGGGTGATCAATTGAGATAGTTACTAAGTAAATAAATAAATAATACTCATTTTTGTTCACATAATCAAGAGTTAAAACTGCTATTTTTCAAAAGTAGGCCTACACTTACTTCCAAAACTAGCTTACATTAACCAAGGCAATTGAGAGAAACACCTGAATTACATTGCTTTAACACTTTTTACAAACTTAATTATATGGAAATGTATGGATGGCACTGGGTTATTAGATTGGTATTCAACTAAATACTAGTAACTTATCAATGATGGTGGCCATAACCTCAAGTGTTTACCCGATCCTCGTACTTTTGCTGTCTTGAGACAAGAAAGTCTTCAATGTTCCCTGTCTGCAAACAGTACCATACCTTGTAATTTCAGTTAGAGCATCAACTGTTACGGCACCGCCGTATGTCTCCAGATAAAGAACATCATACCACAGGGTGGTAGAAATTTCTAGAAATGAACAGAACGAGAATAGGATGAAGTTTTAATTGTTGTTCACCTTACACCTTATAATTAGTTGTTATTTCATTTGAAAATAATCATGTTACAAAATGTAATGTTTAAATGGTAGGCCTTTGTACTTTTATAGTCCAAAATATGAGCATGTTTTTTGAAATTGTTAATCTTAAGAATGAAAAATAATTTTGTAAAAACATATGTTTCAGATTACGGGTGCCATTTTAAATGAGTTAATCACGTTTTGATCTAAAAAATTTAGTTGTAATTTACGACTACAAAGATACCTAAAGCAATCTTTGTTTTTTCAAGCACAGAATTTTCAAGAAATTGCGCTAGTAGGTCTGGGAATATTTTTCTTATAATTTAATAGGAAATTCTACTTTCAATAACTCGACCCTTTAGTCCATATAGTTTAAGTATTTCCTAAAACTTTCGGGATAACTGTATGTATTTAGCCAAAGAATCAGGGAATATAAAATGAGGCAAGACATGGCAAAACCACCAAGTTGTCGCACATAAAGTTATTGATAAATAAGCAAATAACCAACAGGAAATACTACAAAATACAAAGAAAATTGTTGTCTATTTTGTTCCTTAACTTTGGCTATAGATGTCCGATTTTAATAATTGACCCCTTATTGTAAAGCTTTCAAAAGGTACAATAATTTTACCTCCATTTCTCAATTTTGCGACAACTCGTTTTTTTTCATGCCTTGCCCCAAGTGAAACAAAAACCTATCCTGATTTTAAATATGTTGTTCGGTCGGGCTTGGGTAGCATAAAGTTAATGCCTGATTATGATTGGTTACTATTTTAGCCATGATTTTAAACATTATTATCTTTAATTACTTTAGGTTCTAGTTGGTTTGACAACTCATGGAATACACAGCCATTAGGTGGGTTTGACAACACATGGAGTTCAATGCCTACTGGAGGATTCGATACCAGTTGGTCTGCACCACCAGCCGGTTGGAACACATGGGATACACAACCGACTGGTTGGAACACCTGGAATACACAACCGGTTGGATGGAATGGTAACCGTGATAGCTGGTATTGGTGGTACAGTTGGTATTCATGGCAGGGAGCACCGACAAGGACTGTACCGTTTGGGGGTTTACCATTAGCAGGAGCTGCAGACATCCAACCAACGCAAACGGAACCTACAACTCCAGACAACAACGCTCCAACGCGGCCAAACACACCCACGGGGATCAGACCTACGCGACCAAATGCATCAGTAAACAGCAACAACCCAACATCTAACCCAACTAGACCAACTCGTCCAGGAAATGCTAACGCCAGAACCAGACCTAGGAATGGAAGCAGAAGACCAAGCTCATCCCGTTATAAGCGTGACATCACTAATGCTCCAATGCCCAATGAAATACCTAATTTAATGAAACATGATCCAGCACAAAGTCCAGAAAATCCTTCTAAAATGAAGTGTCCAAACACATACCAACCAGTCTGTGGTAACAACAATCATACCTATGAAAACCCATGCAAGCTGATGAAGGCTATTTTAGAAGATCAATGTCTTGATTTTGCATATGATGGCGAATGTAAAATCAATAGTAAGTTTGTCATAGTATTATTATGTTGTTACGTTAACGGTAGCATCATACAAATCTTTGAAAAGACATTCTATGAAAAATTGTTTTCCATGGAATTAAATTAATAATAATATAATATAGAAGAAAAGTAAAACTCCGAAATTTGTAATAGTTTTTACTTAAAAAGCTTCGTTAGACATAAATTTGATATTTAATTTGTCGTAAATATCTTTGAAATGTTTACCTTCCCTAGGCTTTCCACTGGCTATGTTGCATTTTAAAAATACTATTTTTTCACTATTGTAGATATTCTTACAGAATTCTATAACAAATTATTCTATTCTGCTCTGACGTCACAATATAATTTCCGGTGAGGTGTCATTTCGACAGCACGAATTTAGTCGTACCAATGCGCAAACTAATCGTAAACTGGCGTGAAGTGTGCGTAAACCTGTCGTGACTGCGTGCCCTGTCGAGACGAGAATTTTGAAATGTTCAAAATTTTGGTCACGACAAAATTTCGCGACTGGGTCGTGAACTGTGCGCAAACTGTTCGTGAACTCGTTGAGAACAATGCGGGAGGATGCGTGGCAGTGCGCGCCATGCCACGACTGTCACAAACTGCCACGAATAGTTCAAGAACAGCTCACGTTGAGTTCACGAATTGGAGCGCGTCGCAGCGTGGCCGTGCTTTCCCACTGGTACAGTCACGTGTACTTCACGTATTAATGGCACGAGCAGTTTACGACTAGTTTACGTGCAGTTTAAAAACAGTTCACGACCACTGTGCTACAGTGGCGCTCGCGTCGGTACAGGGTATATATAGGGCTTCTTGGACAATGCTTGCCATTCCATAGCTCCCAGTGGTAGTTCCATCTGGAGCTTAACGGGAAGCAACTTCCACTCCTCTTCAGTTTTAGAGCAGCGCAGCACTCCTTCCTTGTAGACCGCGATGACGGCTTTACACACCTCAGGTATGAACTTGCAGATGGTACTTGCTTCAACCCTGAAGCTGTACTGCAGACTTGGGTAGGAATTTCCAGTGGCTAAGAAGCCGAGGGTGGCAGCCAGCTTGAGTCCAACTTGAAGTGGTTCCCTCATGAAGGTGGACTGCTTCTGGAGGCGAGGGGTTAACTTCTCAACCATCTCTTGGAACAGGTCAGGTGTGATTCTGAGGTAATTTTTGTAGCACCTTTTATCTTCCTTGTGGAGTTTAGTCAGTAGACTGTCAAACTATCCAACTTCGTGCCTTCTGGTAAAGCATTCCCTGACCCACAATTTTCTTTGTGTCTTTCTTCGAGGTGAGGTTGCCTTTTCTTGCTCTTCTGTCTTTTCAAACCTTTTTTGTTGCTCTTCAAGAATGGATAAAGAAGCTGCCAAGGTTTAAGCATCTTCTCTTCTCTGCAAAATTTTTTGTCTCTGGCATTCAGCATGTTGTCTCTTCCACAGCCAATCTAAAAATGACCAGAGGTTGGAGAGGCCCCCTTTTTATATGGCGTACCCAATTCGGCACAATACCGTGCGAATTGCGAAAACTCATCGTGGCAATTCGAGAAGTGCGTAAACTATGCGCAAACTATGCATGAACTTGTCGTATCAGTTTGTGTCAAGGTGGAAACTGATGGCACGCATTCGTGCCATCATTCTTATTTTAAGGTAATTTTTCATTTGTTTTCAAAACAGAATTTTATGACTACATATCGAGTATGATTTTATTCAAAATTTCTCTTTTAGAGGAAATTGTGTGTTTTGACTGTCTTGAAGAAGATGCCCAAGTTACTCTCACCAAAAACATGTTGCAGTTAACAGGTCGATTCGATGAATGGTTTTCGTACAATATGGTAGTTTGTGGGACAGACGCAGAAACGTATAGCTCCTTGTGCCATCTGTGTAAAAGGAAATGTCTTGACATGAATGAAAAACTTAATCCCAAACACAAAGGGCACTGTGGTGCCCCATTTACATTTGACGGAAATTAAGCCAGGTAATAGTAGGCCCTTGATTTAATCAACTCCTATTTAGTGTACCCAGTTATACTCATTGGTTATCGAAAACGTATCGGTTTGTTTTGCCGCAGCTTTAAATTTGAGGTGTTAACCGGCGTTTCCATTTTGTCAATTACCATTTTGACTTGATGTCCACATGAATATCCCATGAGGAAATTCGTAGAACAGAACAAGACTCACCATCAAGTTGTGGGAGTGGCCAATAAACCTGACAATTTAGATGATTACAACCCCCACAAGTGTTCCATATTTTGACATTGTGCTGCCACTCCTTATAAAAAGACGGCGAATTTAATAATTATGGCTCTAAGGGTATAGTGTGTCTTGTAGGTCGTCACTGGTTCATCGCCTACATGTTTATTTTCACTTCGATAGATTTTATAACACCATTGTTTCATTTTACGATATTTTTGTGATGTAGCAATTTTTATTTGTCATGTATATTTAACGTGATATTTTAGTCATGTTCTAGTTTAAAAAAAAAAAAAAAAAGACAATTTCACCATAAAATTATTTTTAGATTCGTTCAATTCTGGTCAGCTGTTTGTTTTTCTTCATCCACGCTGCCTCTCTCCACCCAGGAGTATAAATGGGTACCTGGGAGGTACAAATACCATATGCTTTAATTACGGCTGCAACATTATGGAATGGATTGTATTCCATAGGTGTTTGTTCCAATGACTGGGGATAATAATTGTGAAGCGCTTAGAGACCCTGGTAATAAGCGCTATAGAAATGTCACATTATTATTAATACATCACCCTAAAATTATTTTTAGATTCGTTCGATTACTTATTACATCACCCTGTCAGTCGGTCTTCGTCGGCCGTTAGGTCTCCATTAAGCCCAGGGGCGGATAAAAGGGGGCCAGTAGAGAATCAAAGTTTTAGCGGGGTCCGGGAGCATGCTCCTCCGTGAAAATTTGGGCTTTAGATGTCCGGAAATGGCCTCTGGGGCTTGTTAAGGAATCACTTCTTGTTTTATGATTGTTGTATATTGTTCGTTTTTAAAAAATGTTAATAATATTGGTGTATTTTACTTCACGAAAAAGGGGTGGAGTGGGGAGCTACGTTTAAGGTTTAATAGCCCAATGGGTTTCAGTTTAGCAGGCAGAGATTTTTGTGTCTTCTGATCATTACACTGATTTAAATTAATCAGTCAATCTGTCTGTCACTTTAAGTCGGGTCTCACTGCGTCGTGCGATGGTCGTACGGTACGAATTCCAGGATTTTGAACCCATTTTTTCGCCGACGATCTCGTCATCCAAGTTTTTAATTTCACAAGCAACGACGGGCCTATAATACGTTATGTCACCGTACAAATTCAAAACTATATGAGATTCACACTTTTATATAACACAGACGTCAAAAATGCCTAAAAACTCAAACGTATTCCATAGGTAGATATATCATGTTGTTTAACTAGACATGTTAATTGAAAACATTCGATAAATAGTGTTTCGATTCGTATTGAGATATATCCTGACTTGCCTTATGAGAACTGCTATAATTCATCCAGAACATATTATTTCTTGTTGATTCACTTTTGATTCATTTTTATTTGATTTTCAGGAAACACAGCCGATTAAACAGGATGTTCGGAGACACTGACAAAATATGATATTAATCTGAAGCTGTAATTTATCAGGATAAGACTTTAGGAACTAACGTCTTCAACGTATATAAATTTGTGTAATCTTTACACGATAATTACATTATGTACATATATAACTAGTAAATTAAATAAATCATGCGAAATAAAGATAATTTCTGTGTGTTATATTTCAATTGATATTCATGACGTATCGATCGTAGTCATCAATTTCTTTTTGTTTAAAATAGGTCTAATGTCAATGTTAAAGATGTGTATATAATATATTTCATGATATTTCATGTCACATCAAATAGCGAGTTTCCTCAATACCTAGACGGAGAGAACGACGTCCTACTTCCCAACTAAACCAAGTCTAATTATGAGGCTTAGGAAGTGGCATCGTTAGATTGTGAGATAGTGCGCAGCCAGGATCGAACCCGGCACATTGGATTGCAAGCATTTTAGCTATCAGGCTACACCGCCACGCTAAAGATTTTGTTTCTCCATAATGAGGCATAGTATTTGGCTTTTAAGAAAATGTTGTAAGCAAAATAGAAAGGAGTTTACGCAGCAGGACGGTAAAGCGAGTGGGCGACATTCTGTATCCAGTGGAGCGTGAAAACCTAAATAGGCTTATGCTACGCCTCGCGGAAGACTAGCACTATAAATTATATTACTGTCGACTAAAACGTTTTACCATACTGAAAGCCTCTTTTTTGTTTAAAAAAATCTTATAAGATGTTAAAATGATAATGTTTCCAAAATTCCACTTTATAAATTAGAAATATACTTGGTTACTTGAAAATAATACATTATTATTTGGTGTTTACAGTAGACAACAAAATGTTAAACTTTGAAGTTTCCTTAGAGACACGACGGGAATACAAGACATGCGCAGTGTAAAAATTGGCGGAGCTTAACGTAAATGCGGTCGACTCAGCGTTCCCGTCCTAAATTAAGAAACAGTAAAATTTTGCACAGGCAGTGTTCTTATATTTGTTGAAAATTTTATGGCTAAATGTTCTTATTTTGTTTTTATTTTACATACTATTGATAGGCCTACACTGTGCTATATAAGTCTATGTGAACGCCTGGTTAGAGGGGAAATCAAGTACGGGCATTTCAGCAAAAGCTTCCCTGGGAACTGTGTGTCGTTCCCTGATAGAACTTCTGATTACATTACATTTGATGACATTAATGACGTAGATATTAAGATGATATAACGTTTTGTAAACAGTACGCGATGAGCATGATATCTTTTTTTTAAAGTTACCTTTAATAAAAAAAAAATCATTAGAATTTTTTCACAGCCCCATTTTGTTCTTATTTTATTCTTAATTTTGAGCAGGTTCAGTCTCATTGTTCTTATTAAGTGTGTTCTTAAAGTGTAGGCATAACTCTCTTTGGGTAAGAGAGCGAAAATCCACTCTTTGTAGAGTGATCTGAGAGACCACTCCAAAAAGAATGAAATTTACTCCAATCGATTGAAAATTCACTCCATAAAAGTGAAATCACTCACTTCTCAAGAGTGGAATCGTAGTGCAAATAATGCACTCTTCTAAGGGTGGTCCCTCCGGTCATTCTTACTCTTTTGAATTCACTGCGAAAGTGTAAATTTTTATTCTTTTACATTAAGAGAGTACTCTCAGGAATGGTGTTCGTCTTCGCGAAAATCCATGGAAGAAGCGATAAACTATTAAATGATCTTCTAGTTTCCTACAACAGAGGATTAATGCATATTCATAGTGCATCAAATATTATAGCGTATTATGTTTTACATCCAGCACCCGCTGCTTATTTGGGCTCGAAACCGATCCTAGTCACAAGCTCGGTGGTCTAGTGGTATGTATACCACACTAGTTAGCTGGGGACGCCGGTTCGAGTCCAACCCGAGAAATATCTGAAAATTATGTAGTGGTTTCTGAAGTATTCAAAACCGATACAGTTCTCCATTATAAACCATGCACGAATACAAATGAAACAAGCCAAATTGAGCTTTACTCCATGGAATGGAACGCACAGCCTGTGTGAATTGTAAGTGGTCACTCATGCATAACAATTGTAAGGTTTGTCCACACGAGGAACAAGAAGAAGAAAGCAATTTGTTTGCACGTATTCTCAACTATACTGAGTAGTTGAGTATAAGTGAGAACACTAGCTATAATTATGAATATGCATGGTCTTCAGGACATAATGATGACAATTTATATCGCAATACAAAGATCACAAGTTGGAAAACCAAAAATCCTGGAGATTTTGTGGTCAGCGTTCTTAACTGTTTTGTGGTGCTATAATTATGAGCATCTAAAGGTGAAATTATATGAACAGCAATGCTTTGATTATTACAAATGAAATGTTGTTTACTATTATATTTGATACAATTACTGACAAACGAACCTTCAAAAAATCCATTTTGTATCAAAATAAATTAATTTGTTTGTTTATATTTATCATCCTTAATGCCTCAAGATAATCATGAAAAATTAAAATTCCTAGAGAAAATTGTGTATTTTATGGAGCCCGGGAGATGATTTTTGGAGACTCTAGGTTAATCCTGGCGACTTGGGAGCCCTGGCAATATATAAAGCATTTATTTTCTGCTATAGGAAACTAGAAAATAGTGATGCCCTTATAAAATACTGATTTACAAACGATGGTGGAGCACTCTATATGTTATGTTTTGTAATAGATCCAATCTACAATATTGCAGTTTTTACAGTTTAACCAGAGAACAGTTAAATTTAACTGTTCCCTGGTTTAACATATAAAAGTGAATTTAAATTATTATTCATAAATATAACAATAATGTACTAAAGAAGTGAACAGTCCTCTAAAATAGTGCATCATAACGAGACTCGACTAACCAAACACGTGTTTGTAACCATAATCCTGAATTAGGACTAATAACATCAATTAACAGTGAGTATATGAATCATAGAAATACTTGGTAACATGTCGTCTGTAGAGGAGAATCCAGACATTAACAAGTCGCAGATATTGCGTTGTTAACAGTCTTGGACGGTCATGACTGTAATGATCGGGCTATTGTTTGGATCAAAGATCAAACATCGAATTCTCCCCGAGGTGTAAGTGTCTTCCATACGTATTTGTTATGATAGAGGCATTGTCATGCACTTTAGAGAATTAAAATATTAAGCACCACTCAAGTTGGATTCACATAGAACTTTGGCCAAATTTAATAATCAGATCGAAGGTCTCATTTCTCTCTAATTCTTGATTCAACATGTGATGAGACCAAGGAAAAAAAACTGACTCTCACACTTATAAGTATTCCTACTATAAATATCTACTATAAATTCACTTAATATACATCTCAAATCATCATTGATAAAAGGTGATAATAGAGGTCGTTCCATAATAGGTAACCAAACATGACAAATCAATCTATCGATCGATAAATGAATCAGTCAACCACAACCAACCAACCAACCAATAAATCGATCGACCGACCGACCTAAACTAATATACAGTATTATAATAATTATAGCGAGATCAGGCAATTTATCCGGACCTTTGATCTGCCTATAGTTCGAGGTGAACTCAGCTTAAGACCGATATAAAAAACTGTTTCGAAAACGTCACCATCGGACATTCATCAATAACCATATCCAAGTATTTCCACATCCAAATAGACCTTTCAGACATAACAATAAATAAAAATCAAAATGTTAGATTGCGTCAACATGAATCAGTGACGCTTTGTATAATGGAAAATTGCCAATACAGTACAATAATTCAATATAGGCCTATGTCTGTATATAAATGTCAGATAATAATTACAGTCGTTTCAAATAATTCGGTGGATTCATAATACGGTGCGCCAACTATCGGCTACTGCGGACAGGCCGAAATTCGCAATGCCTTATGGGAAAAAGGTTGACATCGGCAAAAGGTAGCGGCTTGCAGGCGACCATTCGAGCTGCCTAGCCTGCATATTGTGCGTAGACTTTTTGTGTTTACAGTCTAAGACTAAAGTAAACAACATCTTGTATATTTCCTTTGTATTTGAACAGTTTTTTGTTGAATTCTTTCATTGCTTTTGTAATTTTTGGAATCCTCGATAAGCCAGCGTTAGACTGCGCGGCCCTGTAGCCGCGATGTCGACCTCGAAGTTGGAAATCGGATTGTTCGCAGCAACAGATAGGTTGCGCACCGTATTGCAGATCCATTGAATTATTATTAATGTTAAAATAGTTTCATCTGAATTCAAATGTTTATCCAATAAAATAGAGAAACTTATTTACCTTTTGTGAACTACCGATTCACATTTTCAAGTCGGATCCACTGAATAAGCCGCGACTGCTGTACTAAAAACAGAATAGCGCCACCAAGCGATGTTTTTGTCTGGGATTGACTGGCCATTTTCCAAGTTATGCCGATGATGTCACCAAAATGTTGGGAATACCTATGCCTCCTTAGTCTCTGTTCATAGTGTGGTTGTTATTTGGTATCTGGATAGATTCTGTATTTTTTTTTCTTTTTCTGACCAGGTTCTATTTGTAGAATTTTCATGTTAAAATCTATTAAGTGGTAGTACAGTATTTGGTGACATGGTCAGTAATTCCATACCGTAAAATTTAGACAGAAGCTCTCCCTGCTTACGTCACAATGCCCTTCAGGACCGGCTCTGTGAACCCCCAAAACAAATAATGGACATAGGCCTACATATGGGGCAAGCGTAACATCAAAAGGATACAACAAACGAAAGTCGTAAAATAACTTTGTTTTTGCTCTTGTAATTAACACCGTAAACCACCCCCACTCGGGTACGGAAAAGACAGCCCCATTCTTCTGAAACCTGGATCCTCCCCTGACCTTGGTGTTACGTCCTACATCTTCCTCATGTTTTCGAATTTCCTTGCAAAGGATCAATTGGCCTATGTTTAGACAACAGTGGTATACGATACCATATACTTTTTTTCTTTGGATGGACTTGAAGCTGACTTCTGATTTTGTTTTTATGCGTTAATTACAGGCTTACAATCACTTTTTGGCCATGCATACGGTTTCTGATAACTTTTCACTCGTGTTCCTTTCTGCGTCCAAAACCGTGCGAAAATACGAAATGAAGAAAATGCCTTTCTTTACAATTCCTAAAAATAGCGATATTTAAAGTATCTCGAGGTACGATAGTTTAAATTTTAAACTCTTTTTTCAAAAAAGGATAGACAAACATAGGGTGAAAATCTAAGACTTGTAGTCAAAAAGTACTCAAGACCGCTCTTAGCTTTACAAATTCTAGACGCAATGTTCCCGGGACGCCGCCTAGCGGCGATATTCACGACAAAAGCTTTTATGGAACTCTACAATTACTCTG
>JAOTQE010070058.1:0-17099 GCA_025631205.1 Nesometra sesokonis
CTTCACGATAGTTAACTCCGTTAAAAATATCGGCATCAAGGTCAATAAACACATGTGTTGTCAATCAAACTGTGAGCTAATCGCGAATAGCGATGCTTAAGTCCGATAAATAACGGGTGATCCGATTATCGGAGTTACTACTTCTGTACACACGGTCACCTAACTCCGTTATTATCTGATACTATCTGATAGAGTGCCTAATCAGGATGATCTCCCTGTCTGGTAGACATGGCTATTTATATAGCGCTTATTGCCAAGGTCTCTAAGCGCTTCACAATTATTATCCCCAGTCATTGAAACAAACGGCTGTGGAATACAATACATCCCACAATGTTGCAGCTGTAATCAGCGCATATGACATTTGCACCTCCCAGGTACCCATATATACTCCTGGACCAGGAAACAGTAAAAAAAATAATTTAACTGTTCTCTGAAAGGAACAATGTGGATAAAGCGTCTTGCCTAGAACACAAACAGCTGACAAGAGTGAGCCTCGAACCACCGACCCCGTGATTGGAAGTCTGAAACGCAACCGCTGCGCCAACTGCTTCCACACACAGGAAGTTTATTTCAACTGATGACAGGGACGGATTGTGGGAGGGCGCACCATCCCACGCCACTCAATATTTCCCTTGGACGCTAGAGAAAAATTGGAAACCACGCTCACCCGGATGGAGAAGTGCGCCCCTCCCCCTTTTCGGTGGATCCTGGATCAACCCCTGATTTAATTTATATAAATGACTTGATTAGATGTCATTTTGTATCGTTCTTTTAAAAAAACATCACTATAAGTTTAAGTGTGCAGCATTAAGGGTATGTTAAACCTGTTCAATTTTCCGGGAGGCAAAATTATTTTTCGTAAAGCGCGAACCACATGGATTCATACAAAGCGTTATCTAAATGTAGGTCTGCGAATAATACGTCCTAAACAAAATAATTGCAGACACTGCATCCTGGGACTTCTACGATTGTGAAAGTTTCCGCCAATATGAAAGCACAGAAAACAAAAACACAGCAGTGCGATGGATCATTGAACATTATGAGGATGTCATCTAATTGTTAACTATCAGAATGCTTTATATGATTCTCTATGCTTCGTTTTCCACGAAAAATAAATTCGCGTCGGCGAGTTTACTCCACCAACTTTATGGTACTTTATTGGTTATTGTTGCAGTTACGATCCTTAATTTACATGTGTCCACTAATAATAATATAAAAGAAATTAATGCACAGAAGTAACTCATAGGAAACTGAGATACAGTAGTGTTGAGTGTAAAAAAGTTTGGAGCTAGTCCCAAAATATTTAGTTCGATTACAGGATATGCTCAAGGTCAGTTGAGTATTAACTGAGCACTAATTATTAGTGTAGCATTAAATAGGCTCCATAATAGCAATATAATTACATTTCTATTGTAGTAACTCAGTAAGTACTTCACCATTTTTGTTCAATCAAAAATTATAATGGCGATCTTTAGTATAAGAGCACATGGTTAACATTTTTATAACAAATTATTTTAATACCAAAAATAATGCAGCCAATAGTTATCAAAACAGATCATACACCATTACATAATCAATTACCTTAAGTAATTAAGTAAACAAAATTGGCCTAATCTCTTTTTCCACTCAGAACTGCATGTCAGTTTTCTATGCTGGTATTAAAACTTAAAATAGACCTACCCAATTTTAATTTACATAATAATATCTATGAGGTTTTAGATAAAACAAAATTACTTTCAATACGGCAAATTTGCAATGTATTTTTTTATTCACAGTTCATTTTTCTTAAAAAAAAAACTTTTCTATGCTTGTGAGTGAGAAAACTAAGGTTAAGGTATAAAATATTTCTATAAATAATAAGATTGCCGATGATAAATAAATTAATTGCACAGAAATACTGTAATATTGACATGTGCAATCTGGACGAAAATACTATACACTCTACATAATATAAAAATATATTAACAAACATAATAAAACGTAAATAAAACTACAGTAATACAAAATTCAAAATTTATTTAATAAATTTACATTAAGTGTATATCCCCATTTTGTCTTGTCAAGTCTTATCACAATAGATAATTAGATTAGTTTTCAGTTGATTTCTTAGCTGTACAATATATTTCTATCCCCCATAAACGTTTAATTTGATGTTCAAAATTACCCTACATTTAGGGTAAAATTGATCGAACTATCTAACGGGAATGTACACGTAATGTAATCAAATTTACAAAAGATGGAGTTGCAAAGATATTGTAGTGTGTATTGGAAAGGCTCAAGTAGATGACTAACAATAATTAATGTTTGAATTTTCACATTATTTGAAATGTTTCTGAACACTTAGTGTCTTTTTCCAATAAAACAAAAATTTAAAGAAATGTCTTTTCAAATGAAGAAAAAAATGTTGTTGGCAGCTGTAATTACTTGAAGTATTCTTGAGATTGTCTCCAGGTCAACCAAACCAAGTTGAAATTAACTTCAGAGGCGGATCCAGGATGTAATTTTGGTGGAGTGCGCTTACATGGCCCAATTTTCTGTGGCTTGAATCAGCTACTGTATAGTCCATTCTAGTGCCAAGTCCTCGATCTGGGCAGTGTGAAATCCCTGGATCCGCGACCATCCGACAACTGACAACTACACGACAACAACGTACAAAAAATAATCAACAAAACCTAACAGTACTACTAATAAGTGTAGAAAACAGCTCTTCCCATTGAAATAACAATCACAGTTGTCTATTGTTGTCTGCAGTTTCCTGCAGTTGTAGTTAGCTATCCTGTTGTTGTCGATAGTTGCCTGTTGTTGGTTTGTTGTCTGTTGTTGTTGGTTGGTAATAAGTACGACTTGACAATCTTCCTATTGTTGCACTTAACCTGTTGCAGTTTTGTCTTTGGGTTTTTCCATCCTTTTGTATTTTTTATTTCTATATTTCCATTTTTAATGTTCACCTTAAGAAGCGTTAACCACCATAATCGTTTGAACATAAATCCCAAATGTTCCCTATATGGCCCTACCTATACATTCTCACAGCTGTAGTCCCCAATGTACTTGAATTATAAAAACCACTTAAGAATAAACATTCCTCAAAGTCCCGAGCATACTAAACACAACTGGCAAACAACAAAGTAAAATACAAAACAAAATCTCACCAGCAGAGAGCATTTACCTATGTAAAATTTAACAAAATATTAAAATATATTTAGGAACAATGTCAAAATTATCCTGATGCAGCTACTGCAGTACTTCAGGTAACAAAGGTATCAGTTCAGCAGCTGAAAGAAAATTACTGAAAACATATCGATATGATACAATCTGTAGTGTCAAAGCACTCACCAACAAAAAACATATGCCACTGGACTACTGCAGTAATCACAGGAGACATTAATAGCAATAGATTACTTCAGTAATTGCAGTAGGTACATTAATAGCAATTATTACTGCAGTACCGGTGGTAGATGATAATGATACCTTTAATATCCTGAATTATTGAAAAATTGTTAAAAAGTCTAGAGTCATGCTGGATTGTACACCACTTGAAAGCACATCTCTATTGTTGTTATGGGAATGAAAAATATGAGATGCTAACTTTAGCAGCATTTGATCAAACATTCATCTAGATTTTCAACAATTTTTCAATAAATTTAAACTTTGAAATGAATAGTTTATTGTTCTTAAGCTCAGCCTAAACTTTCAAATTTTCTTTGACAAATAACTTTGATATGCCTATATATAGCCATGATGATGTCACACCATGACCATATATAGAAATATCATTACCATATATGGGTATAATCAAAGTTATTTGTCAAATAAAATTGATAATCTGAATTGAGCTTTAAGCAATTAATTTAACCATTAAATTCAATCTGATGGTGAAATTGCTTTGTATTGTGCTCTGGTTGTCGTCGGTGGTTGCTGGCAATGTTTAGTAAGACTCCAAAACCTGGTTATTGATTACTCAAGCATGATTAACCTACATTTTCACAGTTAAGTGAAAATAAATGGATGTAAGGCATCAGTGTATTATTAAGGGCAATGTATCATATCCGGTGTACAATTTGTTTTCACTTGAACTGGCAGTTAATTAATCTAAGCCATCAACCATACCGTGGATGTGGTGTTGCAACCATGGCCTGTGGTTGAGGGGACGCATCCCCCTGGTGATAACTCAAGGGGAACAGTCCCCTTGAAATGTAAAACCGACCATCGACTACAAAATCAGGTAGACCGACTCTTATTTTGTTGGTATGAATATCAAATAGGGTACCCGAGCACCTCACTTTTGAAATCTAAATCAATAAATACAGAATACATGGAAAATATGAATACTCGCTTAAGAATAAAAAGAACCCAAATAGCACAAACTAATAAAATTGATAGGCAATAGCATTTTTTTTTTTGCTTAATGGGAGTGGGTAGGTAGCTAATCAAAATTGAAACTTGTCCCCCCACAACCCAAAAATATTTCGCCGCCCCTGGTTACAAAAGCTTTCTAAAAAGGCCAGATTAAATATTAACAGTGACTCTACAAAAACATTATCAATCAGCTGGACTTGACCAATCAAAATTTGAATGCATTGCTGACCAAATCAAACACGGATGACTAGTCCAAGCTAGTCCATGTACAGGTCAATGGAGACAATTTTAAATTGCTATTATTACCTATAACTTCCTGTATTTGAACATTCATTAGTTATGCTAGTAGTGGAAGTGGTTGTGAGGTTAACTCCACTGGCATAAAGCCCGTTTTCCTGTTGATTATTATTCCATAAATGAGCATATTCTATTGTTAATCCTAAAGATTTTTACAACAATTGACAGAAAAATGGGTCGCTTTTGACATTAATCTGGACGTCAAAAAAGTTAACAATCTGAATATATAAAGTTAGAATGAGTTAACCTTTAACAATTTTGTTAACAATCATGGGGTGCTTGTGAGGCAACATTGCCCGTGGTAAAAAACTTACAGGTTTTGGGCCTAGAAATGTTCTCCATTTTTAATAATCAATCAATCATTTATATAGCACCAATTCGTTAAACCATAGTAAAAATCAAAGGTGCTTCGCATGTTAGTTATTAAATAGGTGGGTTTTGAGACTGACCTTAAAAACAGAAACAGAAGAAGATTCGGTGACTGTATTAGGTAAAGAGTTCCAAAGGGTGGCAGCAGAAAATGAAAAAGACCTTTGACCTAGGATTTTGTGTTGGTATGAGGCGCAACTAAAAGGTTACGATTTGATGACCGGAGGCGAGCACGAGGAAAATATTTTGACAGGAGATCACGCAAGTAAGTTGGTTGGTTTTGTAGAAGAGCTTTAAAAGTTAATAGTAGAATTTTGTATTTTATGCGAGACTCAATGCGCAGTGTAGATCATAGATAATAGGAGATATATGGAAGCCCCTGACATTAAAAATGTTTGTGAGTAGTAACTTGCTTCTAAAAATATAATATACAATTATCTAATATATAAAAAAAATCTTTAGTCAGAAAGTTCTTCAAATTCATTTTTAACTTTTTCATAATTATTCAAAATCCCATTTCAGATCACTATTTTTGGAATAACGATCGGCAGGAAAACAGGCTTTAGACTACCTGAATAAGCCTGATCTGAATAGCTACTAGATCAAAAAATTGATAAGACTGTAAATATCTCAGTTTGATAAAACCAACAATGGAACACCATCAGTCCAAGGTTGATTATCAACCTTAGTAAATTTACTAAAACTATTATCAACTACACAACCCTTTAGCTGCAGTTTTAAAAGTACACCTGACATTTTTTATAATCACCTAAACAGTCCAAAGCCTTCTCTCAAAGTTGTGTCCTGTATCTGAACCATAGCAATAACAGCATGGGTTCAAGGCTCGCTCGCACCATGGTTCTGGTGGTGGAACAAGTCTTCTCGGATAAGGACTATAAACCGTAGGCCCAGTGTATACATATGGCTCGTGTGCACTATAGAGAACCCAGTACATCTTTCGAGACGAGTAGGGGGTTACCCCGGTGTAATGGTCCATACATCCCTTGCAGTGGACAGATGAATGAGCGCCTGTATCAGGCAGCAGGACATGACGTGACCCTTAGGGGCGTAGAAAGTCATATGAATGTGTAACATCTGGCTCACAGCGCCTTGAGACTCGTATAAGGCGCTATATAAATCGAACTACATTTACCCATTCTAATATGGGTAAACTGTCTCAGGATGTGTGACACGTATCCTGTATATGATATCACTTTTGTTAGTTTTATTTTTCTATGGTTTTATCAATGTTGGCCTCTTCCAGAGGCGGATCTAGCAGAGCTGCATAGAGGGGGACCTGTGGCCAAATAGAGGGGTCCGGTGCCAAATTTTGTGTTGTTTCTAGGGGCCTAGGGTCCTCCTTAGGGCAATTTTCAAACAAGATGCATTTTCTGGGTATCTGCGAGGAAATTTTTACAGATAATTTTTGCAAACAATGAGTTTTTCAAGTTAAAATAAAATTCATCCAAGTCAAAAAGGGAGGAGGGGATGTGGGTCGGGTCCGTGCCTACTCTTCTATTATGGATTGTTTAATAGGTAAATATTGATAGCTTACAATCAGCCCAGTTCACCAGTGTATTGTCAACCTGTTGTGAAAAACAAGTTTTTAATTTGACAAGCAAAAAACAAAAAGATTCCTGCTCTAATTTATAAACAGCTTTGCCCTTTTCTCTGTATGTTCTTCCTTGGGGGCAGCCCGCTTAGAGCCAGGTTCGGGGATTGCCATGTAACCACATGAAATCCAAATCCCCCCACCCCCTGGAACTGTTACAGAATTACATGGATTTAATGTATTGCTACCCTTTGAAAAATAACACCCTCTGACTAGGTTGATCTACAGTTACCACGTTAAATTACTAGGGAGATCTACATAGCAACACAGAGAACTGCCTATAAGGTAGTATACTATGTATACATGTAGAGAATTGCTGACCATCCTTGGTAATATCTCTTGATATGGTAGTTTTTATAGGGTTAACCCTGTTAACTACCTTTATCCACCTTTTTACTACCCTTATCTACCATGTTAACAGAGTTATTTTTTTCAAAGGATAACATCTTCTGAACAAAAAAAATGTTACTGCCCTTCATTGCCATGTAACCACATGAAATCCAAATCCCCCCACCCCCTGGAACTGTTACAGAATTACATGGATTTAATGTATTGCTACCCTTTGAAAAATAACACCCTCTGACTAGGTTGATCTACAGTTACCATGTTAAATTACTAGGGAGATCTACATAGCAACACAGAGAACTGCCTATAAGGTATACTATGTATACATGTAGAGAATTGCTGACCATCCTTGGTATATATCTTGGTAGTTTTTATAGGGTTAACCCTGCTAACTACCTTTATCTACTTTGTTACTACCCTTATCTACCATGTTAACAGAGTTATTTTTTTCAAAGGATAACATCTTCTGAACAAAAAAAAATGTTACTGCCCTTCATCTAAGAATGCGCTTTAATTTTTGTATCTTCTTTTATTTTCCACAACATCAGCTGCATACAAGCTCTGGCATCTTCTGTACTGTCATGCCCATCAACTGAAAATATAAGAAGTGAGTACATAAAGTCACAAAACAAATCTCAGCATATGAGCATAGCATAGACAAAACCACATGTTTAAAGATGAGGTTAAGAAAAATCATATTACAAATATAATAACAATAATACTAATAATAATAATAATAATAAATAATAATAATAATAATAATTTGACATTTATAGCACGCCTGTTAAAGTCACTACCGTAACTTCCCACCGGTGCTGTGGACATGATGTTCACGCATTCAATGACATTCTCCTCCCCTAAGAGTCACGTCGTGTCCTGCTGCATTCTGCTGTCGACAGCACGGATGTGTGGACCAGTACACCGGGAAAGATGCACTGGGTTCTTTTAAGTGCACACAAGCCATTGTATACACTGGCCTATGGTTTATAGTCCTTATCCGAGACCAACGAAACGATGGTGCGAGCGGACCTCGAGCCTGTGCTGTTGTTTTTGCTATTGTTCACGTCTGCTGCCATAACCGCTTATCCATACGACTCACACATATAATAGCAACAATTATGTGCATATTGCTTGATATATCTTGTTTTTCTACCAATCTGATTGGGACATTTATACCATATGCATGTATCAAGTTAATTTAGAGTTTCATCTTTTATTTGTTATTACATTTTAACACTGCTATAAAACAGTTCAACAGTACAAAAAAGTACAATTGTAGGCCATGTGATGAAGGACATGGACCATTTTTATTTGGAGGGTGCCCATGCATTGCACCCACTTGGTGGGTTCTAAAATATAATGGTATTTCAATCTAAAGAATGGGGTAGTGATGTAGCTATGGTAGTTGAAATTTTTGAGAGGCTGCAACTGTTTGTGTTATTAAAGTCTTACCATTATTTTGTATTATCTTGTTCAAGCATTCTGCCATCAGGCTTTTGAGGGCCCTTTTAAAGGGAGGTCCTCGTCTATGGGGAAATACTATAGCTGTATCAATCACTGTACTGTGTATAAGCTGGAAATACAAATATATAGTATGAAATTAATATACATATAAAACAGTTTTTAATTTCAGATAAAATTTCAGACAAAATTTCTTTTAATACATCTAATTACAGATGAAACAAGTCTAAACAACTAAAATAGAAACAAGTTTGGTGTTGTGTTTTTTGTAAAATTATGAAGGGTGATAATGAAATAAAAATAAAATAAAAAATAATAAACAATAATTACCTTGAGAGCTAATAAGTCACTTTCTAAACTGTGTCCTAATAGAATAGTCTCTGCACTAAAAAGACTAAGTAACACTGCTTGCACATCTCGTATTGTTGTAGTCACTGACTTCATATCATCCTCTGTAATGCCACTAAATCTGTCCAAAAAAAATTTGTATTTATTTATGTAGATAGAATAAAAATATCATTTTTTCACTCAGTAGTTGAAGAAAAAAAAGATGTAAAAAATCAAATGGGCTTAAAAAATCACAAATCCTGGAGGGCCAGGTGGCTTCTCCTCCCTGGACCACAGACCGTTCCTGTGTTCCTGAACCTGATCCTGCACCAAAACGAGAGCCTAGGTGGTCCCCTATGACCCCAGTCCCTGGCCTATTGAATTTTATTCTTCTGTTACTTTTCATTTTTCCTGCTATTCGAATTTATAAATAAACCCCTGACAAAATATATACCATATATATGGTGATATACAATGTACCCTAACACCTGTAAAAACAGTTTGAAGCATCCTAGACTTTCTGCGTGACACCCAATTGGAAAAGTGACTCATCATTGGCTATCCCAGGCAGGTACGGTCTAAGGAATATTCATGTTTCAGTAGTATATAATGTAATCTGACACTTGTAAAAATGAGTTAATTTGTCCCAGACTATCCAAACAACGCCCAGTTGGAAGGGTTAACCATAGATTTATTATTTACGGCTAGACGGTCAACTTCCACAGAACACATAGTCCCAAAGTGCAGCTCCATGTATGCGCGTACTATTCCAGAATTCAACCAATCAAATCATGTTACGTTCTAACGCTGTTTCTATGTCGAAATTGCGCATGTGCAATCTTCCATAGAAGTTTCAAATTTATCAATAATTAAAGTAAATTTAATCCAAATCTAAAGACATGGACAACATTAAATATCTGTGACATACGTAAATAATTTGTAGAACAAAAGAATGTTAAAATTAAAATAATTGTAAAAACAGTTATTATTATTTAACTTTCATGTTTCTGATGAAGGCTGATGAAATCAAAATAGTAGGCGCCTACATGGGACTGCAATTCTACAGTGTTAAGTTCACCATCTAGCTGTAAATAATCAATCTATGGGGTTAACTCATCCCTGCCTATTCCTGGCAGCAAAGAAGCAATGTTTCTGTTCATACTAACCTTGAGTTGTGGTCTATAACTGGATTGGTTGGTTTTACCAGACTATCATATACCTTCTCCATTGATTGACCAATCACTGTAACTCTTGTTAACTCTAGACCTTTATTTGTGTAGCACTAGAAATGCATACAAAATGTTACAATAAAAAGTACAATACATACTCCAAGAAACGAGACATGTCCATTTGTTCGATTTTTGAGGAAAGTTGCGACATGGCCAAGCCAAGGAGTTTAAGTTAAAAAATGGAAAACTGAGCTATTTATAAATAATGAAACTACCTATTATTACCTATAATACAGTGTCATACAATGTTTTCTTGCGAAGTTATGAATAACCAAAGTTCAATCACATAGAATGTTTTGAGAAAAATCCATTTGAACATTTTTTATCACTACACTGTGACTAAGCAGGGTCATTTCAAATTCATTCATTTTTACATTTTTTGATCATATATCTGAAAATTGTTAATCCATCTTTTTGAAATAAAATTAAAATTGAAATTATCTGATTTTTTTTTATGTTTCTGCCTATTGTGAACAACTAGCTTTGTGGCTTATACTTCCTTTGGCTTGGATCTG
Organism: Nesometra sesokonis; assembly: GCA_025631205.1. Lineage (NCBI taxonomy): Eukaryota > Metazoa > Echinodermata > Crinoidea > Comatulida > Antedonidae > Nesometra > Nesometra sesokonis. The sequence continues at coordinate 10,512 of JAOTQE010070058.1, forward strand.
TCACAGTTCAGTCTAAAGAGTTTACCTAAATTACATTGGTTTTACGATTTTGAAACTTTAAAAAAAAGTCTGGTTTAGTGCAAACATTTGGTTTTATTCAATAAATCACATATTGGTTATATCATCATCAGGAATGTTTCAGTACAACTTAAACAAGGACATGTATACAGAAATCAAAAGGATGTCTTGGTGAAATTGTGTCTCATTATTCGAAGAAGGGGTTCTCTGAATATAATATTCTCTGACATTAATTTTGTCAAAATATGTATTTTCCATTAAATAAAGAAAAATCCATATGCACAACAAATCCCACATCTGCTGCGTGTGGAATTTTCTTTATTATTGAATCCTATTATTATGCAAATTTATTTAAACTTTCAAGTGCTGAAGTACTGGTGGCATCATTCGATTTGATACACCTAAATGAAGAGTGTGGTACTGGTATAGGGCACATCAACTTTGTTCGTTACCAATTTAGATGGGCAGGACACCCTTTGAAAAAAAATAACTCTGTTAAAATGGTAGATAATGGTAGTGACAAGGTGGATAAAGGTAGTTAACAGGGTTAGCTCTATAAAAACTACCATATCAAGGGATACTACCAAGGATGGTCAGCAATGCTCTACAAGTATACGTAGAACAATACAGCCATTGTTTAGAATAAAACTTAATGCATTAAAAACATCAAAAGGCAGGGTAATTATATACTAAACTTATTAGGTAGTTCTTTGTGTTGCTAGGTAGATTTCCCTAGTAATTTAACTTGGCAGATCAACCTAGTCAGAGGGTGTTATATTTTTTTAAAGGGTACAGCCTTTTTTAAGGTAACAAATAATTTTAATTAATATTTTATCATAACTAAAATAATAACTAAATGCATCTGTTAATTATTATTTTATCATAGTTGTTTTTTCAACTCATTAATTGTCAGTGTTATGGGGTACAAGTACAAATACAAAAGTAACATTTTGATCAAGATTCTTAATACTATTCACAAGCTAACATTGAACTTAAAGATCAAATCAGAAATGAAGAAGTTCAAAATTTGGTCTCTGCAGCTAGTGGGCCACACCTACTCTCTATTTTAAGACCAGGAAAATGAGATGGTATGGTCATGTTTAACATTCACCAGGACTTGCAAAGACCATCATGCAGGGAACAGTACTAGACAAGAAGATGAAGACCAAAGAAACGATGGGATGAAAAAATCAGGGAATGGATGAAGCTGCCCCTCACTAAGACCTTGAAAGTGGCAGAGAATAGAGACAGATGGAGGAAGGTCATTAGCTTACCCGTGGTGTCCCTACAGTCTAAACGGCTAAAAGGCAAAAGTGAAATAACGTTTTAAAGTTAGTGTTGTACTATCTTACCATTTCACAGTCAACTGCAAAAACACCTGGGCTTTCATTTTGTAAAGGTGATTTAACAATGGTTTTCATAAAACCATCAAAATTTCCACCACATTTATCGTCAGTAACATGAACCTAAAATGTAAAATTTAAAAAAAAAATATTTAAATTTAAATATCAAGGTACCAGGTAGGTGTTTTCAACTGCAATAAGTGTCAAGGTGCTAATAAAAGTTTTTAGCCTACAGTGCAATACTGGTTCAAAAGGACCCATGACTGCTGCTTATTTAATGGGTGCGACGACATTGTAGTAGTACAGAAAAAATGTTGACCCAGGGACCATGTCAAAATTATCGTGCTGCAGTTAGAGCAGTAAGTAAGTAAGAATATTTTTAATACAGTAGCTGACAGAGAATACTGAAATTTAACATGCTGGAATGTGAACTGTACCAAAGGAAATTTAATGTCACTGGATTACTGCAGTAACTGCAGCGGATATGATAGTTCTTGATTACTGCAGTAAATCAAGGTAAATATAAATTTTGGTTTAGTCTTTCATGTCATCGTAAATAAATGTTTCCAAAATATAGCTGCTTTTAGTGTATTATTTATTCATATCAAAAATGTTTACATTTTATTGAAAACCATGTCTTTCATTAAAACGATGGAAATGTTCTCCCAAAAGTCATTCTTGAGAATTCATGGTTTTTGGATAATTTACCAGTATATATTTTTTAATTGGGAGAACAATGCATGGTAATATATTAGCCATGTTGACTCTCTCAACTAAACATTACAAGTGGTAATTGTGTAGTACAAATGCCAAATGCATAAAAAAACCTTTGAAACTTGGAAAAAGTACTTCAAGCGTAACGTGTTCTAGAGTTGTTTGTCCATATATTTAAAGAAGGTAGCATTTACAGCACTAAAGCGAATATAGTCCGGCGGCCAAACGTGATATTCCAGGTGGAAACTGACATCGAGTACATATAAAGTAATTAGTTATTAATTATTATTTATGGTGTAAAAATTACCTTGCCAACACAGCATCCACTTGCTTCCCCATCACCAGAGCAACATGTATACCGACACTCAAGGCTTCCTGAAACTATATACAAAAATAAATGTAATGACAAAGGATAAATATATAATAATCATTACATATTATTTGCCACTTAGTCATCTGGTTGATGTTTATAGGTTATGCCATTCAAAGCAAATACACGATAACCAGGGGCAATCCAGGATTGTGATTTTGGGGAGGGGGGTTAAAATCCCAATTTTAGTTTTGACAAGCAAAAAAAAAAAACTGCAATAACAAGTTTGAGTTATGCCTCTAGGAGTTTCTATATATAGCCGCTGTACATGGTTTTTTCATTAGTCCCTATCATTTAGTTAAAAAGAATTTTAGGGGGACTTCAGCCTTTACCCTTGCTTGAATAAATTGCAAAGTATATTTTAAAATCGGCATAGTAAAACATAATAAATGAACAATAATTACTGACTGACAAACATTTTCAAAAAATGCTGTGCTTGATAAATTCAAAGATGTATTTTAGGCATTATTATCCTTCTATAATCAATTTTCAAAAACCAATAATTTTAAAGAGATAGGTCTAAAGAGTGGTTGTAGAACTCCCAAGTTGGAAAACCAGAAATCCTGAAGATTTTGTCGGGCAGAATTTTTAACTGTTTGTGGGTACTATATCGACATCTAAAAGTGAAATCATAAATAACAATGCTTTGATAGTTACAAATAACTGGGGTTTCTATTGAGTGTTGCTATTTTTAGTACAATTCTTGACAACTTTAAAAACACCATTTAGTGTAAATAAATGAAAAAACACTATGTAGCTTTACATTACTAAAAATTCTGGATATAATCATGAAAAATTCTAATCCTTAGAAAAAATTGGATATTTCCTGGAGAAGGAGATCAAGTGAAATTATTTGAAAGTCCAGGCTAATCCTGGAGACTTGGGAGCCCAGTGGTTGGTTTTACTGTTTATATACTGTAGTATATACATACGATCAGATGACTTGTGCTTTTTGTTATCTTCACTGTAGATGATTGCCTTGCCAGGAGTGTCTGGATCTGGCCTGGGATAGCCATTGTCTTTTAACTCTTGCTCTGACATTATATATCTCTTTAATTTGTTATATAACTCCAAACCTACGTAGGAAAAAGTTAAATGAAATACACCAAAATCATCATTATTTTTCTGAAGAATTGATACTAGATTGTATTATGAACAAGAACCTGATGGCTTGGAGTATATATACAAGCAACAAAAAATAATTTGCTTTACAACTTGTGATGAAAGTGTATTTTTTCCTCTGAAAGGTGCGCACAGGTACAATATTCTCTTACACGTCCCTACGACCACAGTCATATTTTAATTTATTTTTGTATAACGCTGAAGGGTGGGGAGGTCATCATGCACACCAAGAAATATACGGCACAGCACTAAGCACTAGAAGCCTCATGATAAAACTTAGGGAAGTTATTTTTTTATGAAAAAAAAAACACTGGCATATATCAGAAATGACTTGCATCCAAACGACTGGATGTGTGCATCTTATCCATCAAGCTACAGTTCCCGACTAAACTGTAACAACTAGAATAAATTACTTAAAAAATAAAAAAATAATCCGTAAAAGAGAATGGGAATGAAAGAGAATGAAATTAATTTTCTTTATTGTTCACAGATCTTTGGAGAATGGTCTAGTAACAGTGTAACAGTCGCGTATCCGGATACATCACACTTGTGACATGCAAAACAAGGTACAATGTGTCTATGAGGAGCAACACAACCAACCTGCAGGTAATTGACAAGAAAAATCAAATAAAAGTATGAACTTAGCTCAACCTCTAAGTTTAGAAGGATCAGCCATAACTTTTTCTTGAAAACTAAAGCTTGTTTGTGCTGCAAGTTTGCCTCCGATGTTAGCCAAATGAGAAACACTCTTCTTGGGAGATGCTGATAGACTTTTTTTCGAGTTTCTGCAATCCATGGATCTTATTCTTTTCACTGTGTTAATGCAAACATTAAGATATATATTTCTTGATAAAGCTCTTTCACATGCAACTTTCTCTTCTTCTAATGCCTGAAAAATAGACAAATGAACAGTAAAATCTTCCAAAATCAACCACCAAAAAACAAAATTGCAAGTCGCAACATCATAAAACCATTTGGGGTATTTGTAAAGGGTTTTTTCATCACATCCCTGTACATAACATGAGGACCCATAATTTTTAATCCAGAGCATTTCATCTCAGTATATATGTATTATATACTGGATTCATACATTCTTGTTCATTGAGTTCAGTGCAGTGCTGAACACTGTGGTCGCAACCCGGTACCAGCGCCGGGTCACATGAGATAGCGCCATCTGGTGTTAAAATTGGGACAGAATCCATAAATACCATTTACTATTTACGAATCCGTAAATATTACTTTGGTGATTGGATTATGTTTGATCATGTGACACGCTTTTAACAATCAGTGAACAAAACAAACCAGTATATAATAAGTATTAGAGAAATTAGGCTTAATTTTATACCAGAAAGTCTCAGGCCGATTTTGGTGCTTCACAACCTGGATTTTACGGATCCCATGGATTATGTACGACCTCTGGTCCCATACCGTACCACTGTATCGAGAGAGGTAGCATTGTAAAAACTGTAACAGTTTCTCTGAATTCAATAGAAGGACTAGAAAACTGATTGATGTAAAAGAAACTATTTACCGTATCAAAAGCTGTTTGCTCTTCCACTCCAACTTTTAGAAGTTCGTCTATGAACATTGACAGATATCGTTGGCGTATGTTGTTAGGTATGTGCTTACCATATTCTACTGGAACAAGTGGTCTCTTGCTAGCCTTAAAATGATCCAGAGAAATCAAAAATATTATCACAATTACTGTAAATCTCTGAATAAATGAGTCAAGAGTATATTTTAGAGGGTACTCTGATATCGTGTATAAAAAAAAATATAGTCATTACAAAGAGGAATTGAACATGTACGTATATTTCATTTAACGTTATTATAGTCAAACATTGGTCAGCCAACTAAGGCTCCATCATTGAACAAGTTTTAGAAGTAAATAATGGACAGTCAGAAACTTGTAAAGGAAAGATAGTCCGCAACAGACCTTGAACCTGTAATTTCATATTACAAATCGAACGTCTTATCTGGTCGGCCAACTAATGTTCAACAATAGAAGAGAGGTTTAGAAGAAAATAGTGAAAAGTCGAAAATTTGTATTAAACAAAAGTATAAAAGACCGCTCATTAACAAGCTGAGTTTTAGAAACTGGACTGAGTAGCATGAAATGGATAAGTGTCTGGTAATAATTCCCACTGGATAGGATGCTAGCCCATCACAGGTTTCTTCCCGGCAACCTGCCAGTACCCATATATAGCTGGTAATACTGTAGCAATACAATGAAATTGCATCGCCCAGGTTCAGGAGCAACTGGCATGAGTCTTGACTTCTCAAACATGATTCTTAAACCACAACTGCAGAGCCAAGCCAAATGAGACATAAGTCAGAAAAGTGAAAAATTGAATATTTTATAAATCGTAAAACTACACATTATTATCTTAACATGCAAAAAAAATCTGTTTCATACGATGTTTTCTTGCGAAGTTATGAACAATCAAGTTCAAAAATTTAAAATGTAAGTTAGGAGAAAACTGCATTTGAAAATTGTTTATCAAAATACATTGACTGCAAGGTCATTTTATATTGCATTTTTTTAAAGATGTTTTGATCATATATCTGAAAATTAAGGTAGTATGAAAGTTGAAGGTATGAACTGTATATTTTTTGATTTAAAAAATAAAATTTGAAAAAACTGACAATTTTTAAATTTCTGCCTATTTTGGAAAAATAGTATTGCAACTTATGTCTCATTCGTTATTGGAATTGCCACATTTAAGAGCCCTCAATTACAGTATGTGCCACTTTCAAATATACACTGCATTGAATTCTCCAAAAATGTAATAAGCACAGTGGAACAATTGAAGATATTAATTACAGTATAATTAATCACACCTTTATTACAGCAGATTTTAAAGTGTAAAATAGTAATGACACAATCTATTTATTAAACATTAATTTAAAAAAAAAACATTTAATCATTTTAAAAGTAAAATCCTAACTAGAATTGAACTCGTCACTTTGACGAGTTAGCTGATCCGCAGTTACTTTTAGTTAAATTCACGTGTACACTAT
>JAOTQE010070080.1:0-17096 GCA_025631205.1 Nesometra sesokonis
ACTCGCGAAACTTTGGGTGGCCCGACGCCAAAAAAGGTCGTTTTTGGCGACCAGGCGACCGCTAATTTTCAGCCCTGTGACAGTTGTAATGGTAAAAGAAGTGAACCTAACAGATGTTGCTATTAACATGATTGCACATTATGCAATACAGTCTGGTTATGTTATTATGACCATGGAGCTATAATAAGATCAATTGGGAGCAAATGGTAACAAAATGGTCATACGGAATAGAAATAATGAAATAAAGATTAGATATTCACAAGTTTCCCACTACACCCACTCACAAGCAGATATTGTTCCATTTTCTAGGCAGTTCAGTTTCAAGATACAAATTCCTATTTTTGCACAAATGGGTGTTAATTCTAGACTCCCCTTGGATTTAACACCGAACCAGCCCTATATGCAAACTCTACAATTGAATATTCACCAGTAAAAATTCACAGCGGTGAAGCTTTTTTATATGAAGTCCGCAACTTCAGAAAAGATCCAGAGGATCAGTTATGGGCTAGTTGATTGCACTACAGTAAAACAATTTGGTTAGGATGTTAAGAGCAATCTGATTTGGATGTTAAGCAGGGGCAAATTTAAAGGGAGAATGCATCCATCGCACACCTCACCTAATATTGTTTATTTACTGTATGCTCCCCTTATATTATGAGCACCACATCCCCACTTAAAAGTGTCCCAACAAATAAAAGCAATGACATAAAATTTAACATATAGTTGGCACAAACGCAAATAAAATGAGACAAACTTCCTTTTTTCCCTGTCCAGTTTGAACTCATGAACACGCCTACCCTAACCAGGAATTATGCACCCCAAATTATGCACCCGCTTTTCGCACAATTCTGGATCCACCCCTGTTAAGAGCAGTCTGGTTAGGATGTTAAGAGCAGTCTGGTCGACATATTAAACATAAAGATTTATGTGTTTAACTACTATACTTCTATTTATACACAAATTATTCTTTGTGTATGTATCCATTAGTGGTTATCTGTGGATGTTAAGAAACTCTTATTCACTATTAATAGAAGGAATTTAAACAAGGGACTATGTCAAAATTATAATACTGTAGTAGTTTATTGCTATTAGGTCTACTGAAGTTACTTCAAGTAATCCAGTAAAAATACAATGTTTTCTTTGACTGAATTCATTCATACCTGCCAACATTTGTACTTTCGAAAGCGGTAGGCCATCGTCATCGTCAAGTTGGTGAAATATAAATGCACCACACCCTCGTCTTACCGCATTTTCCTATGATGAGCAAAATAAATGGTCATTTCACCCTTTTTAGGCTAAAATTGCTTGCTTTTAGTGCCAATTCAATACGTATTTTAGCGTTTTTTGGTGGATTACATAGTTTCCTTGTGTACATATTTTATTTTGCTATCAAATTTCAAACAGCGGTAGGATTTCCATGCAAAAGCGGTATTCTACCGCCAAAATTGGTATGGTTGGCAGGTATGCGCATTTACACAGTCTCATCAACATGTTCAGTAATTCTCTTTTAGTTAAAATTTTGTTGTAACTGAGTTACTGCAATAACTGCAGCAAGAAAAATTTGACATAGTCCCTAAATTTAATAGAATCCTAAACATTTTAAGGTTTTGATGATAGTGTTTTTGTTTTACTTGTTGAAGACCCCTATGGAAACAAACTTTTGAGCTTATAGGGTTATCCTCTTGCTCTCATTGTTATTTTTATCTTACTGTAGTTTTGTTACCTGTTTATTTTATGTATTTGTATGTATTAATTTATTTGATGGAGAGCAATAAATAAAAAACAAACAAACAAACATGAAAGCACAAAACGCTTAGATGATGTCCTTTTTAAAGTCTAATTACTGAAAAGCAGATGTCCACAGTTAACATAATAACGCTCTTTAACAGGACTACAGTAACTATTAATCTATAATTAAGGAGAATAAAAAGAAACAATTACTTCTATTTGATAACAAAAGCTTTTAAAAACATTCACAAAAAATACCACAACCCCAGTGCTGTATTTTCTCTACAGTACAAAAAGGAGACTACAAAAACCCAAATCATTACCCGTAAAACAATAGACTAAAGATGCTAAAAGTTTAATAGTATTTATGGTATTATTCCTATTCCACACACAGTGCCAGATAGATTAGTATCACCTTTGCTGAAAGTTTTAAAAGAGCTAAGCTAAATTGATCCTGGAATGTAATTTGATAAGAATGTACAGACTAATAGCTTGTAACAATGAGTAGGTAAATCCCAAGCATTAAGCAACAAACAAGGCGGCTTCTAGGCTACAATCTATCAATGGGTTTCTGCTCAATGAATGCAACACCTATCCACCTTTACTTATAGGTTTGTCAATAGGTTTAGCTTCATGTAAAATCCACCATAGTTAAAAATGAACTAAACAACAGATGAAAATACGGACAACAAAAATGGATTATAGGGGCCTGAATTAGAAATGTAGGCGCCTGTACCAGTGAGGGGTTTTCAGTTGTTTGGCAAAAGGTTTCGCTTGATTTAACCTTCAATGAATTGTGGATTTGGAGTTTTAAATACTGTGTATATGTAAAACAGCTCAGTATGTTAAAAATACAGGAAATTATTAACAAAAAAATTGTGGAATTATGTAAATGACTGGACTTGTATAGAGTAAAATAATATTAATATCAATTACCATGTACTGTAATACACAGACTATTCTACAACATTAATTACCATAATGCACAATATTATACATTATTGATTTATGCAATTTTTTCATGCGATATAATTAGTTATCCCATGTCATTGTAACCATAGCTAGCATTATGCATGTTTTGTGACATTTTTCAAGGAATCGTTTGTCAATAAAAAAAAATCGTCATTACCCAATTCTTCTTATGGTCATGCGCAAAACAATATGGCTACACAGCAACAATTCTGAACATTCCAGGGCTAGACATCACCACGTCGAACTCAACATCACAACATCGAGGGACGCCTAGGCATCGATTGACCTAAACAATGCTGTCTTCAATTTTGTAATAAAGTAGGCTAGATGTCAACATTGTTAGGCGATAAGTAATGAATTATCGATAAATTATTGATTAATTATAAAAGTTATTAGCCTGCCTTAGGCTGTGTTTATGTACGTTTTTGTTGTCCGGATTGGCCTGCTGTCACAGTGGCCACCTCCACCAGAAATTTAAACAAGTGTACATATGACCACAAGTCCACATAGTGCTACTAGTCTGGGCAGAAAGTTACGAAAACAAGATACGAAAACATACCGTATGTGTGGACAGCTACAGTAGCGACTATTTTCCATTGAGTAATTGAATTATGGTACTGTATGCCTAATTTTGGGGATACACACACTTGCTGTCGCAACACTTTGATATATCGTAACAAAATGATTTAATCAATAATATGAATTTTAGTTACTGGTAATTGTAGGCCTAACATCGTAATCAAATCGCTGACCGGACTGGAAATTTGCCTCGTGTTGAATCCAATCAACGTGGGGAGAGAGAGCTGTGGGCGTCTTATATGTATGGTGGTCTTGTGCACCCAATAAGATGTGGTGAGGGTTGGCTTCGTGTCAAGACCGCTGGAGGGTTATCTTAGTTGCGTTTGTGTAGTATGAAAGACGGCTTTGTTATTGTTTACTCGCGATGTCTGATCGTGTTTCTAATCTACATTTTATACATTGTTTTTAAACGAAACGATAATAAATTTATGTTGATGGCAACATTCTGTGTTTTAATAACCCTTTTCACAACGGTAAAGATAGAAATTGTTTTCATGAGTATTTTCAAATGTTTTTCTGACACACACCAATGCATAACCAGCGTGCTAGGCTTGCTGCTGTTAGGCCTATGTTATTAACCAACTGGGAACTGGTCAGACCTGCTGTTTAGACTGCGAATATGTGGATTTTAGAAGTAGACAATATACTAACGTTGAAGGGTAGTTTATTACCAGCAATATATTAAATATGTATTTATTATTCATTTAAATATATTTATTATTTGCAATTAAAGTAAAAATATTGATGACATCATCAGCCCTTATAGGCATTTGTAAAATTAAGGTTTCTTAAAATCGGGATTTGTAATTTGAGGGTTTTTACAATAATGTAAGTATTCTTGTGCGTCCAAAACTTCTCGTACTGAACTTCAATTACATAAGGATATGTACTGTAATCATTGATGTCATACAGTTTTATCTCCATGGTATAAGGTTTATTCTGTATCATATTTAATATAAAATCCTTTTTTTCGTTAGACCTCACAATGCACGATCATACTGTATCAATTTGTATTGTGCTGCATTATGGTGCGATTACCGTCAAAAGAATATTATATCTATTAATGTATGCTACAATAATGCTTTGAGCACAATTTTGAATGTTTCTTAAAACAGTAGTGCTAGCATGTCTATCAACCATGGTGTCCATTTTTAATTAATATTTGCGAAAATTACTTTACAGCGTATGCTGAGTAGTACCAATATTCTCATTGCATGCGTTTTCAAACATATGCTCTTAGATTCTAAGATGTATAACAGATGGAGAAGTATTTTAAATCTACAATATTTCATGTTATAATCTGTAATATACTACATACAGTATTTATATTGAGATAGATAATAATGTATAGTTGTTAGGTATATTTATTTGTCTTTTATTATTTTTTAGGCTAAAGCCGATGATAGATATGGATAACAAACAATATAAATAATGAAATGAAATGCAGTAAATGCAATTTACATGCTGTGCATAGAAATTGCCAAAATTGTCTTTACTCTAAAAAAAATCAGACTTCAGTGCTGTAAAGCCTCTCTTGGGGGTGATTACTACCACAACTGTGACATTTATAGAGCCATCAATGTCCTTATATGGTATGACTGACCTTAAAGATCTAAGGTAAAAGGTCACAATTGCATTCTATTCTTTGTTACAGAAGCACTGGGCAGGATTTGCCATGTTACCATTCCATCCTATGTAATAATTGTCTCCTGTATTGATACAGAAGGAAGCAATTCAAATGTCAGTCTTCTAATGAAAAACACCTATAGTCTACTATATCATGGAGGTTTTTTTATACCTCAATGACTATATATTGTCATTCTATAGTAGCTCCGTGTCACATTTAAAACTTTTATTTTCAGACTTTGCTTACATTATATGTAAATTGTTGGAGAGATGAAGACAGTTGTGTGGCAATATCAGGCAAAATGTGAAATCTTACTGAAGAAAGCTGGCATGGCAGAAAAAAACTCTTTTATATATATTATATATATATATAAATATAATATATAAATATTGTGTAATTCAAGAAAAATTTGATTTTATACTACTGTACATTTAAACTTGCCTGATTCCAATCCAATGTGGCATTGAAAAAATAAAAATGTATGATAAAAATATTATACTTGGAGATTGTTAATGGAAAACCTCATTCTGTTATGAAATTAAATTCAGACTTTGAAATTAGTTGACTTAAGCCAAAGTTGACTTAAATGCAAGTAATATTGCAATACTTCCTCTACTGTACATGGTATCATGTTATGAAGCACAATTTTTGTTTGCTCAAGAAACAGTAAGAATACAAAATTATTTTTTAAAATTAAAAAAAATTGGGCAAAGGAAAAGAAAGCGGGTCTTTTCTTTTTCACTTTTTTTAGGGGTCTAATTTTGATTATGTACATGTTACTTATGAAATTGATGCATAATTATAGAGTATACACAATGGAAGTGTCACCAATACTGTATAAAGTGTATAACAGTTTTAGTTTTATGAACATTATTACATTAACATTTCTACAATTATAATTTTTTATTTTTTGTTTAATTTTTGGTATATCTCCAAAGAAATGGATGTTATGGTAATATACAGAAAGTATCTGTAATTTAGCACATTATAATTTCCATGTAGTGAGGAATGTTTGTTTTTTTTGGTAAAATATTTATTTTTTAAACATATTGTACATGAATTGTATTTTTTTTTAACTTTGCAAAAGATTGTCATATTGAGGTCATTATGGTAAATTAAGTACTGTTAATTGCCAAGTAAATGGATTGGTACTGAATAAGATAGATGATGAATGACTAATAATGAAGGCCCATTCCATGGTTGTCCATTAGTACAGCCAGTTAATATTATTACAAGCTAGGCAGTAATGGTATTCTAATGCTGAAGCTATTTGCTTATCAGCATGCATATTTGAATCATCATCTATTATGTACTCTGGCCTTCTGTGTCGAGTGACCGATTAAAATTAAAGAAAAACAAGTCCTTATCAAAGAGTGAAGCCGCCACTAAACTAGATACCACCACGTCTCACACACTCTATCTAGTATGGTTGCTATATTATCAGTGCACTTGAAATGCAATGCATTATGTTGACTACCGTGCAGCGTCAGTGAGACTAGCAAAACCAAGATAATATTCACTATCTTCGCAATTTTACTGATTAACTTTTTTTTACAAGCCTATATTTATACACTCACAAATTTCAACTTTTCTTCATGCTTGCTACTACAGTAACCAAAATATTTACGCAACTTTCCAAGTATGATATAAAGCAGTCATGTCAGGCCTGTACATAGTAAATGGGTTCTTGCAAAGCACACAGTAGTGTATCATATTTTATACAGTCAAACTTGCCTAATTTTGAACCCAAAATAGCATTAAAAATATGACAGACAAAATTTGACTTAAGAGATTGAATTGAAAAATCATCAATCTGGCATGAAAAATAACTTAGAAATAATTTGACTTAGGCAAAGTCAACTTACAGTAGGCAAGTTTAACTGTATAATATACAAAATATAATTTGTGTTACGGTTTTCAAAACCACTCAAAATCTCCTCGCATATCAATCCCACAAATTTACAACGCATACAATACAAAGTAAAAATCAAGTACAATAAGTTCCAAGCACAGCCGATCTTATTTATTCATGTAAGCAAATGCTGCTTTAAGATAACCATAATGTACTGTTTTTCATTAATTTCTGTAAGCAAGAAAAACAATGTTGGTACATGTATGCACTTATAATACAATAAACAGATAAGCACTATATACGAGCATTTACTGTTGATACATTTATTTTCTGCCAAGAGCCTAATATTGTACAGTATATCTACTGACTTTTTGTGTAGTCAAAAGCCTGCTTTAATCGTCAAAAAGGTTTAGGTATTTTAGATTATAAAAAAAAGTTTAAAGAGAATTTTTTTTTAAATATGTAAATACTAAAGCATTTGGTTTATATTACTATTACATGTGTTACAAGGACAAAATTAAAAAGACTTCTGAATTAAAAAGCATTGTGAATTGTCAGCCTGTGAGGTAGTAATTTAAATGTATTTAGCAATAATACATAGATTTAAATTTTTGGAAACCAATATTTAGGCACGGAAAGAAAAGCCACCCACACTTTTTAAATAGTGAAGTATGAGTATTATATTAGATAATTCTTCATATTTTATATTTAATTATACAAAATAAGTTTGATTTAAGTTAATTCACAGATAATTTCTTTACTGAAGATTAAAAACCTTGAAGCAGGAATCTTTGTTGTCTAGTGCTTAGCAAAGGGTAAGAAAAGAAAGGTTATTGGTCCCCCTTTGAAAGGTATAACAAAGGTTTAATTATCACAATTGTAAGACATTAAAGATGGTATTCATAGTCATGATGACATAGTTTTAAACTCTGTAACCTTTCAATAGAAACAATGGTTTCAAGAGAGAATAGTAAGACTGGTGCTTAGAATTAGATACAAAGCACAAATTAACAGGATTCAATAAGAGAGGATTTCAAGATATACAGACCTAATGCAACTATCAGTATTGACTACTTGGTCATGACAAACCAGTGTAAAATTAAGTATTCTATGTTTGAACACTGTGTACTTTAGAACATTACCATGTACTTGGGTTATAATACATTTTACAATTTATACAAGGGTTTATGAAATTATTCATTTTTACAAGATATATACATAGCTGGCAATGTTTATATATTTACAATAATCTATTAACAGAAAGATGAATATCCATTTTAAAATTCATTTTAGGTTAAAACTGTATCTGTACTTGGCCACATTAAAGTTTATGATAAATAGAAAACTATCAACACTGTCAATGTTCAAAAAAATGAAAACAAAAAAATCTTAAAATGTAAACTTGAGAATAAAAGATTCATCTATAAAGATTATAAACTAGAAATAGACTTTGAAAAAAAAATAATGAATTATTAAAACTAGAAAATATAAAACGATGGTATTTAGTGCTTGATACAAGATTGTCTAAAAAACACTACTATTTAAAAACTTGATGGAAGTTGTCCAAAATCATGAAGAACATTTTACATTTATTTGCTGTCATATTTTTCAGTATGACTACTGAACTCAAAGTCGGAATGAATTTAGCAAAACAATCTAAACTTTCATATCAATTATAACTTTCAACATTTTTAACGTTCATTACAGTAAAGGATTTGGCTACATTTATATTTGAACAACCTTTAACTGTTCCCTGGAATAACCAAAAAAATAAAATTGCAAGTAGCTTAGGATCAGACATCATAACCATCTTTTTAAATTCTTATTTTTAAAAAGATGCTTTTAAAAACAGAGCAATTTAAAAAAAAATATTTTGACAAAATTTGTTAGCAAAATTAAGTACTAACTGCTCTTCACTCATAAACTAATGACCAGCATAGGTTTGTCCTTGTATGCATTTAAAAAAATAAAAACATGAAAAAAAATTGAAATAAAATCTATCCTTCTGTATATTCCTTCTCAAGAACAAAGTCTAAAGTTGAAGAGTTTTAAGTTTACTTCATGTCTTTTCAATATGCTCATTTGATCAGACTTCTGAAGGTTTTTTAGGCGCTGACCTCCTTGATGAAAACAATTTATAATAAAGATTTATCCACGACTGTAGGGTCTTTCCTGACCATATCCAAAATCCACTTGTTATACCTACAACAACCAACATTAAATATTTAACCATAAAAACAGTAAAATCTGGTCGTTGTCCTTGTGATGCCTCTGGTAACAGGGCATCCTGATGAGGGCATACAACGCTATATTTGATACAATTGTCTGAGAGCCATCGCAACTCCCACTGGTGTCTGAAATTCTGTTCATAAATATAACATGCTACGACTACTGTTGCCGGAACTGTATATAGCACTGTAAAAATTCCAATACGAAACATTAATTTTTCCAATTTGTCAGTTTTTGTATTTTCATGCTTCATGAAAGTCCTGATACGACACAAAGCAATAAATCCAGTTATTAAAAAGAATGTGCCTATGATAAGATAGATAATAAGTGGTGCAAGTACAAATCCACGTAGCGCGGCAATGTTTGTACCCCCGGTGAAGCAAACGCCACTCAGAGGATCTCCGTCAACCTCTCCCATTGTGAGGATGACAATGGTTTTAACAGCAGGTATCGACCAGGCTGCAACATGGAAATATTGGGAGTTTCTCTCAATTGCCTCATGACCCCACTTCAATCCAGCGGCCAAGAACCATGTGAGACTAAGTAAAACCCACCAAATAGATGAGGCCATAGTAAAGTAATACAAAACCATAAATAATATTGTACACATTTCTTTTTTGGCTCCCTGTGTAAGAGTGGCTTCTGTATTCACGCTGTTTCCAGTAGGTTGGTTACAAGCAATATCATCATCCATAAAAAATCCAACAATATACACAACAGCAATCATGAAATAACACCCCGAAAGAAAAATTATTGGCCGTTCTGGATAGCGAAATCTTTTGGTGTCAATTACAAATGTTAGGAAAGTAAACAGAGATGATCCGGCACAAATAAATGCCCAAATACCAATCCAAAGTCTAGCAAATTTCTGTTGAGCAGGATCCGTAAAAAACATTGGACATGGAGCGCCACAGTTTTTGGATCCAAGAAATGTTTCATCTTTCTCGGGTACAGTGAATTCCTTTGGACACGTAAATTGAATATCATCTTTCTTTTGTACAGGTGTCGATGTAACAAGACTGTCCGGTGGCTTCGTTGTTGTAATTTTGTCATTTGAATTTCCTGCATTTGCCGTTCTATTTCGATCAACACATAAAATACCAGGACGTTGTTCTGGGAACAAATCACAGTCTAGTTTATCAGGCCATTGAAATCCAAATCTGTTCATGAGAGCTTCACAGCCATCTCTTGCACTTTGGCATAACGACTTGCACGGCGGAATCGCAAAATCAACCATGGTACACGGAGGTGCATACATCGAACACAAAAAATATTTTAAATCCACAGAACACTCAACTTTTACGAGAGGATAAAACTGATGTACTTCTAGCCCAGCATCATCTTGATTTTGATTCAATAAATTTGGAAAGATTGTGGTGTTGTATGGAAGCTGGTGACAAAGCGGGATTGTTATAGGTTCACATCTTGGCTTCGCATAACTGTCAACGCCGCCATTACTGCCGTATGGACCATGTACCTGAGCCATTGATAGCTGCAACATCGACAAAATAAGAACAGAGAGCGGTTTTACCCACCTTCGGTTTTTCGAACGATCTTCACGGCAGCCCATTGTGGTTGTTGATTATTTTACCTTTACAAAGGTAATCTTCATCCGCTTGAAAATATTTCCAGCTATCGGAATTTGTACAGTCTACAGCATAAACGTAAAATTTTAATGGAATTATGATCGAATAATTTGACCACTTCTTCACGAAACAACCACCACTAAGTCTAAGTTCACGCTTTGTCGCTAACACTTGCTCAGTTGACACAGTGAGAAAACAGTAACTCGACCTACGTCATAGGAGTTTCTAAAGCAACGTCGGGTGTTTCAACAATTCATATTCTATGCAAAGAAAAAAACTAAAATAGTATTGTATATGTTTGTCTAGGATAATTACAAACTATATCTATCATATTTTAATACTGGTTTTGGTTGCTTTTTACCCCTTATTTATACGCTTTTAGCTTTAGTTACCAAAAAGTATTAGAAACTGCTGGTAAGCCTTAATAGTAAAATGGCCAATCAGTAATCAAAAGAGAGACCACGTGGTATCTGAATGTTTACATTGCAAATTTTATAGGCGCATTTCAGACGTTTTATCGCATCACAGGAGGTGACATTATACCGGCCTATGTACAGTACTAAAATAATAAAACAAAATAAATTATATTATAATTCAATTTAACTCTATAAACAAAATTCCAATCTCCATTTTATAGTTCTTTCAACAACAAAGACAATTGAGAATACTAACTAGAATATTACCACCAGAATGTGGGATATACAGTATATAAAGACATAAAATATATATATAAAGGATGAAATAAATTTGGTAACGTTTAAAATAAAATCACAATGTATCTTCAAACAATAAAAAATGTAAGCTATCATTTTATAACAATGACAATGAACTTTACGAACAATAATAAGATGGATAGTTTGATAGCATTTCATAAATATTAATACACGGTGTCCAGATGTTTAGACAAAGCAACTATCGTCATTATAACGAATACGAGTATTATACAAATAACAGTGTTTATTTTGCATAATTTAGTAAACAGATAAATTACTTTCAATTTTGTTGTAATAGTTAATTACTTGTTTTAGGGCTTTGTTTTGGAAGGGCTTATATAGTTACATGTTTCTTATCATTTTAGTAGTAATAATAATATTAAAATTATGTTCGTAGGTGTTTTTTAAACAATAATAATAATAGCTCGACTGCTTGACAAAAGTTAAAATTTTAAACAGATTTATTTTGCTGGTGCATTAATTAATTAATTGAAGAGTTCTACAATTAACTTTAGAATTTTGAATTTATCATTAAAATCTTTTCGTTTTGTCTTTGCTTAACTACATTAACTTCGATTTAAATGATCTATTATGTTTGTGATTCACCTGTAAAACCAATACTTTGTCACTGTAAATGAAATTAGACTCAAAAAGGAAAAAAAAAACAAATACATAATATGCATATAAATAAGGTACAGTATATTGTTTTATAAGTACACTCGAAGATCTTTCAAGAGGGCGCTATAACAATATTTTTGCCGTACAGTCTTCTGCCATATAGATCAACACTGAAGTACAGTAGTTTAAATTTTTAGATTCAAAAACATTAAGATTTATCAGTGGATTGTTTGAAAGTATTTGTAAATAATTCATGTTTTAAAAACTTAAATAGAAAATTCAATGTACTTTTCATTTAGTGTATTCTTTATTAGTGTTGTGAAGTTTTAAATTAAAGCATACCATTGGTACATTACCGTATTATATAGGCCTAGGACTCTATCATTCATTTTTAAACATCCCTTCATGTAAGCCAATTGCACATATTCGTTGTTCATCAAAGACAGAAGAAACGTGTATTGAATCCCACATTATCACTTCGAAAATTCCATTTTACAGTTTATTATAATTACAATTAACAGTTATATCGGTATGATAAGCCTAACCGCGGAGAATAATAGAAGTTTTTTTTAAATTTGTTAATTATTTTTTTCTCAGATTATTATCCATTTACAATAAAAAAAATTATGAATAGGCATAGGCATAGAGCCTATTATTTTTATTAATGTCCGAAAATAGCCCTATCTAGGGCCTATCATTTATTAGGAAATCGAAACCTTCGAGTGAATGACTCCATGTTTTGAAAAACAGTTTTTTACATGAACATTAATATTTATCTACACAAAACGGGTATATAATTAAATAAACAGGGTAATTATAAATCAATGATGAAAAAATAAATTATTAATTAAGCCTATTATAATCTTAGACATCGTGGTACCATATTAGCTATAAAGAAAGGTTTAAAACGAAGTACTGGCCTATACAATGCTCCGATCAATACCATTAAATAAGATCAAAACGGAACGACAGACATTTCAAAAACGTAATTATTAAAGCGACAAATGTATCAAATACTCAATTGTCTAGTCCCTTGACAAATTTAACGCATTACTACGGCAATTAAAACACAATTATCGACAGAAGAGATACACCTTGGACAGTAGAGAAACAACACACTACGTTTACGCAACTCCAGAGAAGGAAATTCTCCGGGAGTGAAGCGCGAACTAATTCTATTCAAAAAAGTCTGCAAACCAGAACTTAATTGTGCGAATTGCAACAGTGTTCACAAACCCCGAATTGTACGCACCCAATAGACTAGAAAGGTACTACAAGCCTCATGATAATGCGGTCTCTTTGAAATTTTCGGTACTGAGCTTTGATGTATTTTTCTCTATATAAAAGCATACACCGTTTCTTCTGAAAATCCACACCTCCTAAAATTTTAGTATACTTATAGCTTAGACAATTACAACACATAAACTTTTGTGTTATGATGTTTGAGAGAGGGCTATGGTCCCGGTTTTCAAAGCGGGGTCTATCATAGTGTACCAGATTTGGACTTCTCAAGTCAATGGCCTAAGGGGTACGGAAGGAATGTATAAAGAAATGGGTACAGTACAGTACTTCCGAAACGGTAATACGTGAACATTACAACAGCGCCGCCAATACTACAGGGGAAGATTTAAGTGAGTGGGGGAGGGGGAGGGCGACCGGCTCCGTCCCTCTCCCTTTTGGAAAGTAACATCAATAGGCCTATTGTTAACATTGTTTATAAAACGGAAAATATTCAGCAATCATAAGACAAGAACTGATCCCTTATCGCCCATGAGGCCATTTCACGACATCCAGGCCTATAGCCCGATTTCACGGGGAAACATTCACCCGGCCTAAAGCTTTTCTCTACCGCCCCACCACTCCCTTTCCCCCTTTTAGAAAAGTTTGCATTCGCCACTGGCTAGTGACTATATCCGATTGCGTATAAACCCTCTTTTATTTTACTCTAAATGCAGTCAAGCCTTTTTTTAGATCCGACCAGGGAACAGTTAAACTGTTTCCTAGATCCGACTAAAATTAATTGATAATTAATTGAATATGCAATGCATCGTTTTAGAAGTGAGCGTAAAAAAATTAAGATCGAGGGCACTATATTCGAGCTTATGGAAACCTGCTCTTATTAAATCCGACAGGAGCTCTAGAAAAACCCGTCACGTCTTATTATTAAGTGTGCCTAAATAAAGTAATGGATCTGTTTTTTTCGTGAGTCGGAAAATTTAGAGGGCGCTTGATTGTTTTACAATAGGCCATAAAAATATCAAATCCAACCCGCGCTGGAATCTAATTCAAATTTTACAGTCTGGGCTCAGTTGGTCGACAACAAAATTTAAGTTTCAGGAGAAAATAACAAATTCAAACAAACCTCAAAACAAATAAATTCGCGCATGAGGGTACTTGCCTTTAACCCGTTTGACTAGTTAATAACATTCCATAGACTCTCCCTAGACTTGCCCCAAATCTGTATAGGCCTATTGCATTTTAAGTGTTTAATGAAATGTGCCACCAGTGGAGGATTTGTCGTTAATGGTTAATATAAACATCAGAAAGGTATGGCAATTCACCTGCTATGGAACGCAATTGGTGCCTGTGACATTCTTCATAAATGAGCGGTTTTACAGAATGTACTGTAGAAGGATGGTCCCACCGGAGCTCATCAAGATAACCCTGTAGGTGCACGATAAACTGGGTTATACTTCCCATAGTCCAACTTTGTCAAATGTTTAGTACACGAAAATCTTACCCTAATTTGACATAGGCTAGTTCCTTGTCACACCTCGTAAGAGCAATGACGTCATAATGTTTTGGTGTTTTTTTTTCTGTAGGCTGTTTTAATCAAGTTCTTTGTATATTTCTCATAACGGGCCTACTTTATAATACTGTACCACTTTACTGTAAGGTCAAAGGGTGAGCCAAATTTTATTGTGGATTTTGCAAACCCCCATGTTTTACATAGGCCTACTAGTACTACTGAAGCTACTAAAGCTGAAGGCCCTCCCCTAAATTTGACGCAAACAATTATTTTCTTGCTTTTAATGAGAATCGAGTAATACAAACAGATGCACAGCTGCCGTATATAATGACTCACAGAGGTAAAGGCGGTCCTGTGTTATTGCAAGTAGGTTTTTATTTTTTTTTCTTATTTTTATTGATTGATTTTTTTTCTTGTGAAAACCAAAATCGGGATTTAAGTCCCCTAAATCACAATCCTTGTAATTTATGTTTTGTTGAACCAAAATTAGGAGCAATACAAAAGGATAGAACATACATCTTAACCATAAACATTTTTCCTTTTCATTTCGTCTCTAAAGGTCGGTGACTATATTCGATAAAATCTCAACAGTTCAGCCCATTCAACAGACAAATTATCAAAATATAAACACACGTGAACTAAAATAGAATTTTTAATAGTAGAATGAACCCAAATTTCTTTGTTCTTGTTCAACATTACTTACACATAACATCGTTGGTTAATTTCAGTTTATTTTCAGCTGGCTAACCAGTAAAGAATTGTTCTTAGTTCTCGGGGAGTCAGGCTTGAGTCCGCAAATGAAATGAATGGTCAGCTATTTTCTGCAAATTTAGACTTGAACGAGATTTCGTCTGTTCATTTTACGAATGGTGCAACCCAAGCACTCACGTTTAAATTGTTGCTATTGTTATTGAGACGGTTTAATCCGCCTGTCTCCGTGTAAATCAAATTCCTATAGGCATTGTTTGAAATGAAAGACATATTGTATTTTAGTAATAAAATCATTGTTTTTGTTTTTTTTAATTCAATGAATGTATTTGTAATTCGTAATTATTTAAAGACGATGTGGATGGTTAGATAAATCAAAGATAAGTGTTTTTTAAAACAATGCAAACACAAAAACCGGGTTATAAATAAATCTGTATGCTTAGATTATTTCACTACTGATACTGTATCAAATACTATATTATTTTTAATGCATTAATATTTAATTAGTTATCCATGCCCAAATGGCGGCACCCGTCAATGAATACAAACTTTCCATAATTCCCATGTTTTATAGTATCAACATCGCCTGCAAAAATTCCAGTGATCTATTGCTACTGTTCTCCCACCTGGTTGACTTAAACTCGCCTTCATCAGGGCGGATCCAGGATGCATCGGAAGAGGGGGGGGGGGGCACACTTTCTCCACTCCTGGTGGGCGTGGTTGCCAATTTTTTTATTGACGAGCAAAAAAAAAAATCCCTCGAAATTGGTTTTCTAGTACCCTATTTTGACCGTATGTTGGGTTTGTATGGTCCATTTTGGATTCGGCGCACCTAATATAAGGGTGGGGGGACGCAACTACGTTTTGACGATAATAGGGGGCGCGCCGGTTGCGCCCCTACCCCATAAATCTGCGCCTGTTCATTGACATGCCTTGGTAGGCCTAACGGACTTTGTAAGATCAAAGCGATATCTGAACAATCACCATTATGAGACACCTCAGATGAGATAGACTTAATTGTTTGTAATAACAGATAAGTACTGTATTAATATTATTCAAAATATGACTATTAAATAATATTGTTATTGATAACGTACATAACCGCTATTTGTGAAGTATGTTTTATACCAAAATCACAAAATTCCTCCACACAATGCTCAAATAAATTAACTGTTCCATCACTGTTTCATCATCATCATCATCATCGTCGTCATCGTCATCGTCATCATCATCATCATCATCATCATCATCATCATCATCATCATCATCATCATCATTATCATCATCATCTTCATCATTATCATCATCATCATCCATAAACATCATCATCGTTATCATCCTCATCTTTATCATTATCATCATCATCATCATCATCTTCATCGTCATCTTTATCATTATCATCATAATCATCATCATCATCATCATTATCATCATTTTCATCATTATCATCATCATCATCAGTGGCGGACACAGGGATGTTGCCCTAGTTGCCCGGGCAACACCTTTAATTTCATAATTTTCTTGTAATAAAATACAATAATATACGAGTGGAATACAGCATACGCCTAGTCCATTTCATCGTATATAATATAGACATTTTAGGGCTTTTAATAGAATAATTTATGTGTGATAATAACGGCTCATTTGCGACTATTTAAGACTAATATCAGAAATTATAAACTAAACGTTATAGAGACCGACCCACCGACCAACGGACACATCTACAAAAGGAACA
>JAOTQE010070091.1:0-17094 GCA_025631205.1 Nesometra sesokonis
CGTACATCGGCGGATCTGAGAGAAACTGGGTACAACTAGTTGCCAATGAGTAGAACATGGGCAACTCGCGGGATACGGCGTTTTTCAGTTCCCGTCAGTCATAAGAGTGCGTACATCGGCCTAATTTGGCAACTGATCATATGCTCCTGTATCCAGCCAGTTCCTCCCAGTTGCGAATATGCTGTGCGCCGCTAGTTGCGGGTAGTCGTAAGGCCGATGTACGCTAAGCATTATGCACTAACCATCCGGACTTGCTGGTTACTTCGCTACTCTTCCTTTTGAAAAAAAAACACCCTCCAACTAGGGTTAACATGGTAGATAATGGTAGTGTAAAGGTAGATCTAGGTAGTTAACAGGGTTAACCCTATAAAAACTACCATTCACACATAACATTACCATTATTATCCTATGATGACCAAAACCCATAAAGTTCTCAATTAACACAAGGTCAGCTCCTCTCTCAAGGGAGCCTATAAATAATATGCTGTCAGCAATGCCCTAAAAGTAAATAGGTAAATAGGAAGATACAGTCATTAATAAACCTTCAGACTAATTAAAACTGACAACACAACAATCACTTAATGACCTTTGTGTATACCAAAAATACTACTGTGCTACTTGGTAGATCTTCCTAGTAATGTAACATGGTAGACCCACCTAGTTGGAGAGTGTTATTTTTTCAAAGGGTAAAGTTGTACATAAAACGAAATTGCAGAAGTTTTCTTGTAGAATGATTCAATCACCATATTTAATTTGTATATTGTGACAAAGTATTTTTTTACAAAATGTATAAAAATTTACATTACAATCAATAAAAACCTCAACGATTTTATAGTTTTTTAATGATTATGACGTAATTTGATTTAAATTGTGAAAATAAAGTTTTCACTGTATACACAAGAAAGTTCATTCTCTCATTTTAGTCTAGAAACATATCAAATGTATTTGAATTTCTATAGAAAAACGTCTTTGCATCCTCTTATCATCGATTGTTATCGTCGTAGTATAAACATGCCTTTACACATCGTAGACACATAACTTCCATCCTACTCACAATGTAATCGAGCAGGAAATTGCCGGTTTTTGACATTTTTTGTAATTTGTTTCTTGATGATGTCATCAGATGGCATTACCCTGATACTGAAATGGATTTTGCTGAGTTGAGCCAAGCAACCTCTGAATTAATGCAAAATCATTTAAGTTTATGCAAATTGAAATAATATAATATATCTTCACATCATGAAAGCTAAAGGGGATTTTGAGTTTTACATAATTGCAAGACATCAAACTCCTCAAATTCAATTAATAGATAATTTTATTAAATTTAATTAAATTATACTTCTTTAGCTTTTCAGACATTTTTCAATTAGCATTGTTTAATTTATTTTTAAAATGCTATAGTTCATTATTTAATTATTTTAATTTGTGGACAGTAATGATGAAATGTACAATATTTCAATGGGTAATTTATTTATGGGCATCTGGGGAACAAATTCTAGATCTATTTAACACAAAAATACAAACATCTTTATTAAACACATGACAAGAAGCCATGTAAAAATTATTCTGCTGCAGTTACTGCAGTAATCTAGAACTGTTAAGTCTATTGCAGTTACTGCAGTACCAGGTACTTATATTTTTTTGGTGACTGCATTTACACATAAGGTTTCATCTCGACATGTCCTTTTCATTAATTTTATTTCAGTTATTAAGTAATTACTTCAGTAACTGCAGGATAATTTTGACATGGTCCCTGGCATGCATGTTTCAAATATAATTTCTGTTATATCTATGAAGATCTAAAAGTCATTCAATACCTCTTTCCTCTAGGAAAATTCAGAGTTTACACACAATGTGGCATTAACTTCAAAGTTTTGTTCAGTATGAATACCAAAATCAAAACAAGTGTTGAATGACTGAATGTGCTCCATTTTTCAAAAGACGGAGACACATCAGGGGCACAATACAAAAGGTAAGAGTAATGTTATTAAGGAGAAAACTGAGGCTGAGCCATACTCTTAATTTGAAATAAATCAGACCAATGGTTAATGTGTATGCTGCCCTCTGGATGTAGACAATTTACAAAGCCAAACAATGACCTGAAACCAGAATAAACATTTAATGAATAACAGAATATTCATAAACCTGCATTTGCAGGACGACACGACTTTGGGTGTAAATTTGCATCTCTCACGATGTGATAAGTTGATTTGACGTGTGGTTTTGTCAACGATTTTGGTTATTTATGGTACAATTTATTACATACATTAAATAATAATGTTTGTGCCTTCTTGCTTGGCTGTTGATTCGAAGACATGCCTGTCAACTTTTAATAAGTGATTATTTAATTTATGCACCAGTGTATATCTAGTAAATGCTGATGGCACTGTGGACCAGATGTTACACATTGCTGTGGCTTTCTACTCCCCTAAGGGTCACTTCAGGTCTAACAGAAAGTACTGGTTGTATTCATGCTCTTTCATCAGACCACGAGATAGGTCGTGTATGAACTAGAAAACCAAGATGCTGCTCATCTCAAAAGATGTACTTGGGTTCTTTAAAGTGCACATGAGCTATTTGTGTACACTGGGCCTACGGGTTATAGTCCTTACCTTGTTCCAGACTTGTTTCACCAACAGCACCATGATGCGAGCAGGCCTTTGCAACCGTTGCTGCTGTTTTTGCTATGGTCTACAGTCTCCAATCTCCCTGCCTTAACCACTTGGCCATACAACTCGTAACAGCTTTTGTGTTACAATACGTTCATACAAACTAGGTTATTTTTATTATTTATTTTAAAGTATTGACCATTTGTTGCTAGCAGTAGCAAAAACATGAGGTCTTTCGATTGCTATGCAAAACAATCATTGCTTTTATATCCCTAAGCTTACAGTGTTGTATCTTGATATTCGTACCAGGATAAAATAAACCATAGTATAGGATCTTTCGAGATACCAAATTGTAAGTTATTATTACCCTCGCCCCACTAAAGTGGGGAGAGGGTATTTCAATGAGCTGCGTCTGTCTGCGCATGTGTGTGTGTCTGTCTGCATCCATATCTCAAAAACTATTGGGCCGATTTACTTCAAATTTTTAAACAATGTCAGAACCACCTATATCTAGGTCCTCCCAAGGTTTGGTGATGGTCCTCCTTACCACATAAATTCTGGATTCTAATTTATATGATTTTGTGTCTACTGCCCTCTCTTAAGTGACAAAAAATATAGTAGATACTAAACAGGCCTTACTGATCATGCTGATATACAGTACTGTGGTCCTATCTGTTAGCTCATTAAAATTCTAAACATAATCTTACTTGACCCTGAGAAGAGTATAGTAAATCATTTTCACTTGTAATTTTGGTCTTCATAATTCCAGATCTCATCATGGAGTTATAATGACCTGATCGTGGCTGTGGAGTGCTGAGCCTTCACCCTCATTTGTTCTTCACATTTCGCCCTGGATCCGCCCTAGGCATATTATTCCCGCCTACACCCCAACCACTCCTATCTGATCATTTGTTTCCATTTAGACACGGAAAGCGTCTGTATAAACATTTTTTTTAAATGTGTTGTCCGTCTGTCTCTCTGTGCACACTGTTTGGGTTTCTAAATTTAATCATCTCAAGATCTTTATTCCAGGAAATTTGTGCTTGTTGTAAGTTTTCAAGAATGAAAACTATGGCTTTAGGCTGTTCTCAAAAAAGCAAATACAAACTAACAAATATACAAAAAAAAAATATTACCTCCTCCAAAACATAGGCGAGGGTGTAATCGTTTACGATTACTTTGTCTTGTTAACATTCCTGTTTAGATATTGGAGAACACAGATCGACAGTCTCCCTCACTGATGTGTGAGTGTAAAAAGCAGGGGTGGATCCAGACTTTTGGAATAAGGGGGCCGGAAGGGGTGCCAGTAGAAAGTCAAAGTTTTAGATGGGTCCGGGGGCATGCTCCCCAGGAAATTTTGGGGTTTTGACTTCCGGAAATGGCCTTAGGGGCATGTTAAGGGATCAATTCTTGTGTTATGATTGCTGAATATTTTTGTTTTATTGACAATGTTAATAATATTAATATATTTTACTTTCTGAAAGGGGACCGGGGCCGGAGCTGGCCGGGGCCCCTTAAATCGCCTCTGAAAGGAACATACTACAAATGAATGTCTTATGCTTACTGTAGACATAGACAATACTATGCAACTGACATTTGGAAATAGATATTTTGTTAAGTTAATGGTACAATGTGTCAGAATTGATGCATGCCACGTAGAGATGATGTGCGAAAAGACATTACAGTTAAATTATTTACTTGAATCAAGAACACCTATTTCGTTATCAAACGATGTAAACGATGTAACAGTCAGATGCGAAGCAGTGCTTTAATATTTAGAATAATTTGTCATGATACAGTATTTAGTTAATATAACAGACAGAAAATGTAAGTCTACAGAATTTACCCTTTGAAAAAACTAACTCTGTTAAAATGGTAGATAACTGTAGTGACGAGGTAGATAAAAGTAGTTAACAGGGTTAACCCTATAAAAACTACCATATCAAGGGATACTACCAAGGATATGGTCAGCAATGCTCTAAAATAATAGGAAAATGCAGCCATTATTTAGAATAAACCTTAAGGCATTAATAACATCAACAGGCAGGGTAATTATATACTATCTTACTAGGTAGTTCTCTGTGTTTCTAGGTAGATCTCCCTAGTAATTTAACATGGTAGATCTACCTAGTCAGAGGATGTTATTTTTTTTAAATGGTAGGACCTGTGAATCCATATTTATAAGGCAGTGGCTATTCCCTTAGAAAAAAAATACCCTCTGACTAGGTTGATCTACCATGTTAAATTACTAGGGAGATCTACCTAGTAAGGTAGTGTATATTTATCCTTAAGGTCAAAAAGCAATTGCTTGTTTGTTATAATGCCAGGTCTAATTAATTAATCTGAAGGTTTATTGTAAATGACTGTATTTACATATTTTCTTATAGAGCATTGCTGACCATATCCTTGGTATTATCCCTTGATGGTGGTTTTTATAGGGTTAACCCTGTTAACTACATTTATCTACCTTGTCATTACTATTATCTACCAATGTTAACAGAGTTATTTTTCAAAGGGTAAAGCCACAAAATCATAAAATTAATGTAAATTCCCTTCCCCTGAACCAAAGTGTACCAAAGACAAACAAAACGTATAGTCCGAAGGGATATTTTTTATAGTTAAATAAATTCACTTATATTTTTTATAAAAATTGACTATGCCCTGTATCAGTGGTTTGGCTTTACAAACTGGGGAGAAACACCTATGACCTTCATATTGATCAATTTCAAATCCGGATTTCTAATTTTAAACTTAGGTGCACTTTAATCTAATAATGTTAGTCACAAAATCTCACATGCAGTAGACCTGCGGCAAATCTTACATTAGACTATCGTCTTCCCTGTTTAAGTTGTGTGGGTGAAGAACCAATAATAGACTAACTTATTTAACCTGCAAACACTACAGTAAGAAGGATCAAATTCATTTAATAGTAACACAGAATGGAGAGCGATAGAAACACTGATTGTGATTAAATAAAATAAAATAACAGTAACTCCACATAAGGAGGGGGGGGACATGATTTCTCAACGTTTCGACTTTATTAAGTCATCATCAAGAATGGTGATGATGGTGACGATGACGATGAAGATAAGAAAACAATGATGGTGTTGATGATGATGATGATGGGGGTGACAATGATGATGATGATGATAAGACAATGAAGATGATGAGATGATGAAGATGATGATGGGATGATGATGATGATGATAATGACGATGACGATGATGATGAAGACAAAGAAGATAATTATCAGATGGCGGCGGCGAGAGCAGCAACAAAGACGACAACTTAATAAAAGTAAAAATGTTGAGAAATCATATCCTCCCTTCCTTATTTGGAGTTACTGATTATTCTTGCAAAATGGAGAAACAGAAGAAAATGATGACCAGTTTTTGCTTTTTGACTTTCCATATTAAATATGTATGAAACATCGGGTTCAATAAGACAACAGTATGAACTGGTCAATCCCTATGAAGCAGTGTAGAGTAAACATCAATAGGAGAATGACCTACGACTGACAGCCTACTAGGCTGTACATTATTATATGTGCATATTCATCAACCTTCATCTTCATTGGATTAGAATAGAATTTTACTTGACATTACCAAATCCAATGGAAATTCATCTCATAATCCAACCGTTCCTCTTTCAGTAGGATTGTCCCGCTTTTGAGTGCTGGGTTCTGCTAATTGTCTCACTTTTTAAATACGTTGAAGCTAGAGGTCCAATACTGGATGTATGGGCGGATCCAGAATTGTGATTTAGGAAGGGCTTAAATCCTGATCTTGGTTTTGACAAGAAAAATAAAAAAACTGCTTTCACAGGTCCCTCTTATACCCCATACAGACTAGCATTGCATTGCGATCGGTTGTAGCAATTGTTACAACCAATCGCAAAGTAAAATCGTGTGTGAATGCTCACCAATAGTAATCGATTGTAATCGATATCGCAATTGTTACTGGTTGCAATCGGTTGTCACAATCTTTATTACTCCCGATTACCACGGAATCTGATAGCAATGAATTCCGTAGGCACTGATTGGCTCGATTGGCTGAGGTTGGGACACCCTCTATCGCCGAATGAATTACGACAACACATTCTGTGGGTAACTGATACAAAGTAAAATGTGTGTATGAATGAGTTTGAAATTTACGATTGGTTGTGATCGGGAATTGCATTACTACCGATTACATCACAACCGATCGCGATGCGATATTTGCAATGGTAGTCTGAATAGGGTATTAGCCTCTGAGGGTCCTTGTGCATTATATATACCTGCTATGCATTTCTTTTTATTAGTCCATTTTCATTCTCACTATGAGGCTTAGGAGTGGCAGGTCGTGATAAAGAACCTAGTGTCAGGTTCGAACCAAGGACCTCAGGACTGAAAGGCAGGTTAGGCAGGTGCTACAGCACCATTACTATAGCATGTAGTGGTAATCAAAGTTTTAATATGCAACTTTAATACTGTATACAGACTTGTAATCCACCTAATAATAATAATAATAATACTAAGTTTGCACCAATCCTAACTGCTAAACCGATCACAATTCAGTTCTAATCTGAATATGGTAAGCCAAATCCTAAAATCCATTGAACATTTCAAATAAAAATATTCCTTTTACGTTACTCTTTAAAACTGTATCTTCCCCCCGAGTAAAAAGGAATTCCATAATTTTTGTAAACAAAAAAATTACATTTTTAGATAAAAAATCAAATCTTTTGAAGTTTACAACTGGAACTGTTGGAGCGGCTGCAGAAAAAACAAGGTGAAAAAACATAATCTCTCATGAGCTTTGCTCTTGGGAGTATAATAATTGATAGCTTATAATTAATAGGTTAATCCTATAGCATTAATCTAGAAAACATTATAAAAAATATATTATCACTCACCAATGTTGTTATGTCTGAGTTGACGGCAAATTCGTTCTTCTCTTTGCAATTTGTGCAAATCTGTAAAATATAAAACAATGTTTTAAACAATATGTTACAATAGGATGGTAAAAAAATGGAATTAAATGTGATCAAGTATTTCTACTCTTGGCATTTGTGTTTTTTTGTACGAAAGTATGTTTTTTTTTTTATTTCTTGTCAAATCCAATGGGAAGTTTTCTCGCCACTTACAGGAAGAGAATTTACGCAATGCCTTCTAAACCAAGTCTCATTATGAGGCTTGGGGAGTGGCATTGTTAAGTCGTGGGAACCAACCTAGCGTTCAGCCAGGTTCAAACCCAGGACCTCGGGATTGGAAGGCAAGCATGCTACCCCAAGTTACAGCGCCACTTCAATTTTCCCAAATAATCCTGTAAAGAAGTGAAACAGTACTGCCAGGTCTCTTAAATTACATTACTGTACCTCGATAAGATATCCATTTGTAGAAGCATACAAATACGAACATTGATGGTAGAAAAAAATGGGAGAACTTGGTACGAGGTGCAACTGAGGGTGGAAAGGGCACAATTAGGGGTTTGGATGGTTTACATCATTGCGTCATATCCAACAGCGAATTATCCTAACTGCTTAAACCATACTTTAACCAATGACGTTGCAATGAATAAATTATCTAGATCAGTTGAAGATTTGCTATAACATTAAATTGTTAAAATAAGGTTATCGACCTACGCAACAAATATTTAATCTAATACACACGCGTGCATAGTTATGTTTACAAAATGGGTGGGGCTTACGCTTTGCATGTCAGGATTTTAAAGTTATTATTAAAGTTATGAATCAAAAATTTCCTACTGTTAAAAGATACTACAGGCAATACAGAGGTTCCAACCCGTCCGAGAGTCTCCCGAAATTTTAACAGTATCCAAATTTTTTTGAAGCAATCTCCCAATTTAAAAAAAAATTTAAACGTTGTTTTAGCACCATAGTTTGGCTTAGAAAAACATTATAATCAAAAATACAGTACTTTTAAATTAAAAAATGCGCAAATCGTTCAATATTTATCGCAATTGGCGCTGGTTAATACTTTTCTGGCCTGTTTTTTTTCGACCCTTCCATCATAAAGCGCAGTAGAAGGCACAGTATTTTAAGATAGAGGGCGCACTTTGAAAAATCTCCCGAATTATAGACCTCACAGGTTGAAACGTCTAGCTATACTAGATACATTAATTTTCTTTATCAGTCAGTTGTTTATCGAGCCAACTGATCCAGATATCTGATCCAATAATATTTTGATGTGAACCAATCTTATATCTATGTACAGTCGACCTTCTCATTTACGAACTTCTCATTTACAAACCTTCTATTTTACAAACACTATTCAGTCAAGGACGTTGTTAAAATAATGGCTAATGATGCAATTATCCGATAATTTATCAGATATATCTTTGTTTTTTATATCTTTTCCTTCCTAGTTCATTTAAAGAACAACAAAGAGCACAAAATAAGCACAAGTAAGTGTTTTGGGGGCCTCACTTGACCACTTTTCATGAACCTTCTCATTTACAAACTTTCTCATTTACAAACACCTTCCAGCCCGAGGGGTGTGTAAATGAGAAGGTCTACTGTAATAGACAATAGCCTGATATTTATCTAATGCTTATGTTATCATAACAACAGTAAACTAAGATAATGCTAAGTGTATCAAGAGTTACATAAATAAACACCATGACGTTAGTGTCTTAATTATTAATAACAAACACAAAACAGAAGCTTCTAGCAGAAAATCAATGCTCAAAGTTAACTGGCAATTTGTAACAAATTACCAAATAGTTTACAATCTTCATTTTGTATAATTTGGGTTAAAAAGTGAATCAGTCGGTTACTTTTAAAATAATAGTATCTAATTTTTTTTAGTATATTATGCATGGAAAATTCAATATGGCCTGAACACTCCATATAAATTTTAGTTTTTAACCATGAATTATAGTTTATTTGCATCTAAGGCTGAAACAGGATGGATTCTATTTACAGGGACACTTTTACAACATTTTGTTTAAGTGGGATATCTAATGGCTCTGTCACACCTTTTCAGGCAAGCTCGTGAGCTTGTTGCAAGTAGAGGATAATTTCTGTGGGTAAACAACGATTTTAGTGAGTTTTTCGTGCCTCTTACCTGCTGGATGCATGCTTTTTACTTTCTACTTTAACATGTATTTCATGTGACCTACGTGGGAGTGGCGCTTCCAGGTACCTTGCCAGTAAAACACCCATACTGTACTCATAGAATGAACGCACATGACAAACATTTTTGATGCATATCCACAAATCCACATGTAATCTATGTGCATCACGCAGGTTAAATGCTAGCCTGTCCCACAAGCCTTACTGTCAGGTTTATTCACATTTATTGCTAGATCCATTTAAGGTGCTATTGACGTCCCATACTCACTTATTTTAGTTTAGCCGTAGGTCTGTTAAAGCGATTCAAGCGTGATGATTTACACCGGTCAGATGGGTGTAAAATCGTCACGTTTGATTGAATTCGAAAATCATGTGATACCATTGCATAAGGCCTTCATGCACGGATGGATTTGGGTCTAACCATGGAGAAAAGAATCCCTAGGTGACGTGATGGACAATTGCAACTGCAAGAGAACCGAGTTTTTTTTTTATTAGAATAGGACAAAATTACATTCGTAAGAATACTTTCAGGTATAATTTGTTGTTTGGTAGTCTCTCAAATGGTTCTTAGGCTTTTAGATCGTTCATTCATTCAGAAAGGAAGCATTTTGGTTGGTCGACCATAGGTAAACATTATTTCAAACAAAAAATTAACTAACTACTTAACTAAGTAGTTCTCTGTGGTGCTAGGTAGATCTCCCTAGTAATTTAAAATGGTAGATCAACCTAGTTAGAGGATGATATTTTTTTTAAAGAGACAGTCCACCAAGTGACCTAACATGTCAAGTTATCAATTGGAAATTATTTGTGATCACAAATTTTTCCTGAAGTTAAATTTTTAACTTATGTTTATATCTAACTTATTTGGTTCATTGCAAAGCATCATTTCATTGTAATAACTCTTTCAACATTAATGTTCAACATCAGAAAACATTGTGCGTTCCATTTCGAAAAAAAAACGACTTTAGCAAATTGTAATTTTAACTAGAGTATATTTCTCTCAGGGCTATCATTCTAATAATTGAAAAGCTAGGAATATTAATGTAATTCCATATCTGAGTATATCTGAGTTTTATTCGCCTTTGGCATTTCGAGTTCAATGCCATTATAATTCCCATCATAAGAACATGGTATTTTTAAATAAATTTAAATTTTTGTTATTAATTTACTAATTGGTAAGATTAAAGGGAAGACGTTGTTAGTGTTCAGGAAGGGTTTCAAGGTTTAATTTATGACAATGATTTACGTTATTGAACGTGGGTTGGGATAATTTTAACATGTCATGTAAAGTTAATACTCCATGATTCTATCTTTATTGATATTGACATTTGACTTTCTTCTCCTCTAAGAGTCATGTCATGCCATACAGCAAGTACTGGGTTGTACTCATGCTCTTTCATCTGTCCATGGGGGCTGTGTATGGACCAGTAGACTTTATTTTAATTACAATTCCAAGAAATGAGATACACACAACCATCACCACACTAATAAAATACCAAAAGATTAATTTCTGAAGCAAAATGCATACTCAAAGAAACGATACAAGCCATTTTGTTTTAATTGAATATTTTGACACTTGTTATGTCATCATAGTATCATAATGATCTTAATATGGTTCCGGTGGTGGATAAGGACTACAAACTGTAGGCCAGTGTATAAAAACAGCTCATGTGCGCTTTAAAAAACCCAGTACATCTTTCGAGATGAGTAGGGGATTACCCTGGTCTACTGGTCCATACACAGCCCCCATGGACAGATGAAAGAGCATGAGTACAACCCAGTACTTGCTGTATGGCATGACATGACTCTTAGAGGAGAAGAAAGTCAAATGTGTGACATCTGGTCCACAGCATAATCAAATTTTCACTATGTTGATGATGATGATTATTATTTGTCATTGTCGCCGTTGTCCTCATCATCTTCATCATCATCATCATCGTCATTATTACTAATATTATAAAATTAAGATTATCCACTATACCTTTACATTAAAAATGAATGTTCCAAAAGACGACTCAGTGTGTTGTGTATAGGTTTTACTACATACAGTAACAACATGGTAGTAAAACCTATACACAACCCGTGATATTCTTGGTA
Source organism: Nesometra sesokonis (assembly GCA_025631205.1). Classification (NCBI taxonomy): domain Eukaryota; kingdom Metazoa; phylum Echinodermata; class Crinoidea; order Comatulida; family Antedonidae; genus Nesometra; species Nesometra sesokonis. Next base: position 11,781 of record JAOTQE010070091.1, read on the forward strand.
GTATGGTTTACAGTAATTCTCTAAGCTTCACGTTGCTACTTTTTTTTCTCATTGTTAAGAGCATTGAGGCTATGCATAATGCACTATAAAAGCCTAAATTATTATTATTATTATTATTAACATACAACACAGTAAAATATCTTCTTTAGACAAATCTATGGTATAAGTGTTAATTTTTGCTTATGTAAATTTTCCAGGTTTGCGGCCCTATCACAATTTTCGCATGTTGCTATTTAAAAAAAAAAACAAAAATTTCTACTCCAAAACTTTCACAGAAATAAATTCTTGCAATGTTTTTATATTTTCAGTACCTTTCTTACACACTGAAAGCACAAAAATTAAAACACCACAAAAATTATCACTTTTACAGTATATTAGTACAAATATAATAAACAGGCTATATAGGGAGTCACTCTAGTATGTATGGCTTACTCTATGGTTATGCCTATATCTATTATTATTCTTGATTCCCAGGGACCCATAAATTATTCCCAGGGACCACAATATCTGACGTCACTACCAACTGTGAAGATCGATTCGCTGATGATTATATATCACATTTTTATATCATGAACTGCTGTAGTTAAGTCTATTTAATCCTAACTACTTTAATTTGCTAAATCCACTTTAATCCAAGATATTAACTTCATGACCAGTCATAAGGTATGAAAGAAATTATATAGGTTTGAAGAATTTGACAGCTTTTAATGAAATACATTATTTAAACGCAGTGGATATTGTTACACCAGTCGTAACCTCAACCCTCTATAGGCTATTCTTATACCACTTAAAAACGTATGCGCAGTAGGTTTATTTTGGACATTGGCAAATTCACAAAACAATCGTGACCATGTAGACTAGGCCATGGAGAACCTCCATGCCTAGGCCTAAGCTCATGCGGTTCAATCGCAAATGGTCAGTTTCGGCAGATTCGGGCATGGCCATTCATAACAAAGATGGACTGTGAAAAGAATTTACACGAAAAGGTATCATTTACACTACCGTAGTTATGTAAATGTTTGATGTAGAATATGAAACAAATATACATTGACTAATTTTGAGTTGCTAGTTAAAACCATGGGCCTCGGTGCCTCCAGATAGTACTATTCACTGAGGGGCGCAGCCCCGAAGTGAATAGTATTATTTGGAGGCACTTCTGCCCATAGTTTTAACCAGCAACCCTCAAGGCAACGTATATTTACCACAGTAGATACTTTCCAGAAATTCCCCTACTACCTGAGGGCGGCATGTTGATGTGGGTAAGGAATAATCTTGACTACATATTAATATGGTGTTTAATAGAATTAGGAAATATAGAAAACTACCCAAAAATATTTGTCATTTAAAAACGGAAAATGAGCATGGATGCCGAGCCTACTAAAGTAAACATTTTAATTAAAGATATTTTAATAAATTCTTCTTAATTTGTTAGGGGAATTTCGGGGAATTTCTGGAATTTTCTAAAAGTCCACTAACCAAGAACATGGAATCAGGTTAATTTTTTAGAGGGGCTTATATCCAAGTTTGTATAAACTAAAATTTATTTTTTTGTATAAAAAAAATCAGTTTTATGTGGCCTTTTACCTGAGTCATATCTTTATTTGAAGGTGAATTATTAATTAACTATTAAGTAGACTATATGGAGTTCTCTCTTGATTAATTTCTTTGCTTTAAAAATTGTTTGAATTATGTTTTTTTTTTCTTATAAAACTCAGTTTGGTTGTTTGACAAATAGTTAACCAGTAACTGCAAATTTGGTATTTAACTTAAATCTCAGTGACAGATCTAGGTGATGGAGGGAGGGGAAGAGGGTGGCTAGACAGCTTTCTTCATCTCCCATGGAAAAAAAACATCTGATTAAAAACCTGCAATTTAATTTAGCTGGTTTTGGTTACTTGTGTCATGGTTTTTTTTGACAGAAAATTTGATAGTCTGGACTGAATTTTATGCTTTTACTTAATTGGTATAATGGTTATGGGATGTCCAGTTGTGGTAGTATTTAACTCATTTAAAACAAACGGTTCAAAAAAATGAATAAAATTGATATACAAAGAGTGGTCAATTTTGGAAAAATTAAACTGTCTTTTCAGTTTCATAAACTGATCCAAATTCAGCTCTGTACATTGTAATTTATTCAGTTTTAAATTGTTATAAATTGGATTATAACTACAACCAGAGGTCATCACTACATTATGATACGATGATGATTTGATGCTAACAAGGGCATTATCAGAAACGCATCGCTAATATAACAGACTAGCCATTTTGCCCATGTCCATGAATGGAACATTCCATGTTTGAATGATGCAAAACAGACTCTCTGGAATTTTAAATCAATGTATGCGATTTTATATTCCACGGAGCCATGCAATCGTACTCATTTTGTACAATGTCAACTTAATGAAATGCATAGGTCGCTGGAACATAATGCAATATTCAAGTTGACTTAATAATAACATGTTAGCAGATATGTACCAGATTAAAACTTGCACACCAATGTTCATTAGATTTTAATTACACTTGCAATTCATGGAGAGTTCTATAGATCAGCGAAAAATGAATTTGTCATTATGAACGATGATATCTGTCTTTAACTTAATTTTGCATGTTATCAGCCAATGAACAAGTTTATTTGTTCATTTAATATGATGATAATGATAATGATGATAAATAAGATGTTTGATTTATCATTACCATGATGATAAACACCTAGATATTTATGATAACCATTACCATGACGATAAGACCTAAGAGCATTATGACTGATCATTACCATGGTGGCAAGTATTAAGATTTTTATGAAAATTGCCATGGTAATCATGACTAGATGTTTATGATGACCATTGCCATGACGATAAGGACTAAAATATTTATGATTCATCATTACCATGAGGACACATACTAAGATGTTTATGATGACCATTACTGGTAAAATATTGAATAAGACCTTTAAGACTGACCATTACCATAGCAACAAGAATTAAGATATTTATGATTGGCTGTTACCATGACAATAAGAATAAAAATGCTTGACAACTATAAAAATAAGGATTAGATGTTTAAGATAATTGTTACCATGATGCCAAAGACTAAGATTTTTATGATCATCATTACCATGACGACGATACTTTTATGATTACCAGGGTAAAAATGACTAAGACGACCATTACTGTGGCAATAAGGTGTTTATCATGACCATTACCATGGCAATGAATGTTTATGACCATTACCATATTTTAATGACCGACCATTTCTATGACGACACCGATGGACTAAGATGTTTATGATGACAATGACTATGACAATAAAGACCAGATCTTTATGATGATCAATAATATAAACTAAGACCTTTATGATTTACCATTGCCACGGTAAAAATGACAAAGATGTTTATAATGACAATAATCATGACAACATGTTTTTTATGACAATTACCATGGCAATAAGATGTTTATGATCACCATTATCATGACAATAAGATGTTTATGACTATTATGATATTGATATTACTGATACTGATACAATTTATTTGTCCATCATAAAAAACAATGGAATACATTTGAAGCTGAGACATTTTGTGTACACGACAATATACAGTAAAATATACCCTAACAAAAAGTGCTGTATATATACACAGTGGCGTATCCGGGGGGGCGGGGGTTGCTCATTAAAATGATTATGATGGCCATTACGATGACAATAAGATGATTATGATGACCATTACGATGATAATAACATGTTTATGATGACCATTACTGTGACAATTAGATGTTTGTGACAATTACCATGACAATAATGTTTATGCTAACTATTACCCAGCCAAATGATGACCATTACCATGGTAATACACTGTTTATGATTACCATTACCATGACGACAAGATGTTTATTGTGACCAATGGCAATATGTTTATGATGACAATTACCATGACAATAAGATGACCAATGACAATATGTTTATGATAACCATAACCATGACAATAAGGACAATTACTATTCAATAATGCACATTTTACCATGGTATATTAATTTGATCAAGGAAATAAATAAGATTTCTAGTGACATATTTTGAGTAATCTAATTGTTCAATAAACTTAAAAAACATCATCATGCAACTCAGTCAAGTTTTTCATTATGGTCACACCCAAGAAAACTTGCCATCTGATGGTTGCCCATGCAGCAGAAATTCTACCTGAGGTTCTAATCTAGAATGTTGCAACATCAAGTACATGTACAATATTTTTCTATATCCCCTGAAAATATGCATAAATATGTGTATGCTTCAGTACTATGAGAAAGACAGCAATTCCCTTTGAAAAAAATAACACTCTCCAACTAGGTTGGTCTACCATGTTACATTACTAGGAAGATCTACCTAGAGCACAGTAGTGATATTGGTACCTTAAGGTCATTAAGTATTTGTGATGTCAGTTTTAATAAGTCTGAAGGTCTATTAATGACTACATTTTCCTATGTAGTTTTAGGGCATTGCTGACAGCATATCATTGGTAGTCTCCCTTGAGAGCAGAGCGTGACCTTATGTTAATTGATAAATGTATGGGTTCTGGTCATAATAGGATAATAATATTAATGTTATTTGTGAATGGTAGGTTTTATAGGGTAAACCCTGTTAACCACCTAGATCTACCTTTTTACTACCATGTTAATCCTAGTTGGAGAGTGTTATTTTTTTCAAAGGGTTATTTATTGCTAATACAATAAGTAAAGGTAAATAAAGGTAACAATAATGAAAATGATAATAAAATGATAATAAAATGATAATAAAATGATAATAAAATGATAATAAAATGCAAATGAAATACAAATGCATGAACAAGATTCAGGTACAGTTAAACTTGCTTAAGTCGACTTTGCTAAAGTCCAAATTTTTCTAAGTCAAATTCATGTTTCCCATTAATTAACAATCTCTAAATCAAATTTTGTCTAATTATTTTTTCAATGCCAGCTTTGATACGACTAGGCAAGATGTACTGTAATAGACACTACTGTTTTTGTTGAACTAAACATTGTGCAATACAACTAATTTCCCTACATTCTACATGTCCTCCAAATTTCATGGTTTCCACAATTTTAACGACAAATGTTTGTATATTTTGTTATAAAGTGATGAAAATAATTCAAACTTTTGAATGCATCATAATCCAGTGTAAAAGCCACATTTAATAAAAATTTCTTCGAGAAAAAGTAACTTTTTTTACAGATTTTGAAGAGAAATCCAAAAATGGCTGCTATGACATCATCATTAAGCCAAATTATCAATTTCGCACCCCCCCCCCCCCACCACCCCCAAGGGG
>JAOTQE010070102.1:1098-17091 GCA_025631205.1 Nesometra sesokonis
TCTTACTAACGGTGTGGTAAAACATTAAGACATCGGTAGCCTTAATAAGCTGTTTGAGATCTTACTCAGGGTGTGGTAAGCATCAAGACATCGGTAGCCTTAATAAGCTGTTTGAGATCTTACTCAGAGTGTGGTAAGCATCAAGACATCGCTAGCCTTAATAAGATGTTTAAGATCTTACTCAGGGTGTGGTAAGCATCAAGACATCGCTAGCCTTAATAAGATGTTTAAGATCTTACTCAGGGCGTGTTCGACATTAAGACATAGGTAGCCTTAATAAGCTGTTTAAGATCTTACTCAGAGTGTGGTCGACATCAAGACATAGGTAGCCTTAATAAGCTGATTAATCTTACTCAGGGTGTGGTCAACATCGCTAGCCTTAATACAAGTTTGAGATCTTACTTAGGGTGTGGTCGACATCAAGACATAGGTAGCCTTAATAAGCTGCTTGAGATCTTACTCAATGTGTGGTCGACATCGGTAGTCTTAATACACAGTTTGAGATCTTACTCAGGATGTGGTTGTCATTAAGACATCGGTAGCTTTAATACGTTGTGGTCGTCATTAAGACATCGCTATTCTTAATAAGCTGTTTGAGATCTTACTCGAGGTGCGGTCGAAATTAAGACATCGTTAGCCTTAATACGCTGTTTGAGATCTTACTCAGAATGCAGTGGGCATTAAGACATCGCTAGCTTTAATAAGCTATGAGATCTTACTAACGGTGTGGTAAAACATTAAGACATCGGTAGCCTTAATAAGCTGTTTGAGATCTTACTCAGGGTGTGGTCAGCATCAAGACATCGGTAGCCTTAATAAGCTGTTTAAGATCTTACTCAGGGTGTGGTCGACGTCGGTAGCCTTAATACACAGTTTGAGATCTTACTCAGGGTGTGGTCAGCATCAAGACATAGGTAGCCTTAATAAGCTGTTTAAGATCTTACTCAGGGTGTGGTCGACATCAAGACATCGGTAGCTTTAATAAATGCGCTGTTTGAGATCTTACTCAGGGTGTGGTTGACATCAAGACATCACTAGCCTTAATAAGTTGTTTGAGATCTTTCACAGGGTGTGGTCGACATCGGTAGCCTTAATAAGCTGTTTGAGATCTTACTCAGAGTGTGGTCAACATTAAGACATCGGTAGCCTTAATACACCGTTTGAGATCTTACTCACGGTGTGGTCGACATCAAGACATCGGTAACCTTAATAAACTGTTTGAGATCTTAATCAGGGTGTGGTCGACATCAAGACATCGGTAGCCTTAATAGGCTGTTTGAGATCTTACTCAGTGTGTGGTCGACATTAAAACATCGGTAGCCTTAATAAACTGTAATCTTACTCAGGGTGTGGTTGACATTAAGACATCGGTAGCCTTAATAAGCTGTGATCTTACTCAGGGTGTGGTTGACATTAAGACATCGGTAGCCTTAATAATCTGTTTGAGATCTTATTCAGGGTGTGGTCAACATTAAGACATCGGTAGCTTTTAATACACCGCTTGAGATCTTACTCACGGTGTGGTCGACATCAAGACATCGCTAGCCTGAAGATCTTACTCAGTGTGTGGTCGATATAAAGACATCGGTAGACCTAAGCTGTTTGGAATTACTCAGGATGTGGTCGACGGACATCGGTAACCTTAATACGCTGTTTGATATCTTACTCAGGGTGTGGTAGACATTATGAAATCTGTAGCCTTTTGATATTATGATTGCGATGTTAATCGATAGATAATAATTCAATATTTTAAAGAAAACATGGTTAACATACAAATTAACACCATAAATAAATATGCCTATAATAAAATATAAATAACCTAAAAGAGGACATTAACATAAAAAAAATAAATATAAAAATTGATAAATTTTATAAAATTCTTATTTTTTCATTTACTTATGAAAAACCATTTTATAAAACGAGTATTATATTTCAAAAGAAAATTTAATTTTCTTTCTACTAACATATAACATTATTATTATTTCTGTCTAGAACAAAAGTCACAGACAGCTATGTCACCACCCCTTTTTTGGTTAAGAACTATTGAGAATTAATTGGACAGTCAACTTCAACTTGTTAAGATAAAACTATATATACTTATTCGAACCGGTATTTAAAAAAAATGTATTTTCTTGTTAAATTATTTATGATTTTTAATTATTTAATGTTAAATAATTTAATAATTTCAACAGAAAAATTGAAAAAAAAAATATATAATTTCATTTTTTCTATTATGTCTTGTCAGTAACTTAACGCATATCCACACATCAGGTGTTATAGTTTATATACGAGTAAGAGTATAATTTGATGTTTGATTATTATTGATAGATCCCATGATCACAGTTACACTTACAATTGAATAACATAAATGGATTTTAAATTGCTATTTTTGTGATATTACGATAACTTAGTGTATTTATTACGTTATCAGTTTGATTCGCTTTGCCATATTTAGTAAGGTATTATTTTAAATGCGTTTAAAACGCAATGGGCCCCACAGGAAGCAATGCAATCCGCATCGTGTACAGTATCCATTGCTAATGCTGTTTAAAATGTAATATGACGTTGATATGTTAAAACCAAGTGAATGTAGGGCTATGTTGTTAAGTTAGCAGTCTCCTTGAGAGACGAGTGATGGTCCTAAAGACACACTCAATAGTGAGCACGGCGGCGTCAAGGGCTTATAGCCTACCTGGAAATATCGATCAAATCAAATCATTCTTTATTCAACCAAAATACAAAGAAACCATACATCTGATGAAAAGGAGACACCCAAGGAGCTGAAAGGAGCTTGTCCTAAAACGGTGTCCCCAAAAGTGTTAATATCAGTGGCGGATCTAGGATTATAAACATTTTGTTAAAGCTGGAGTAGAACATTTAAATAAAAGAAAATAATTTAACTAATTCTTAAATAAGATCAATAAAAAAAGTCAATTTTAATAGTAAATAAAAGGTTTAAGGACAAGTAGAGCTATTAAAAAATAGTAGGACTACTATACAATAAGCAATAAAGTAGTTTTTATTAGATAATTTGAAATTACATAAATACCGAATTAGCATTTTTATTATCATTACTTTTATTCCATAATTCTGCACCCACATTGACAAAACAGAAACCGATGACGTCATTGATTACGAAGAAAAACCAAGTAAGCCTACATAACACTATTTTATGCAGCTATGTTCATGATGATGAGGGGTTTATTAAAAAAAAAACATTTAAATTACCTGCAAATAAAATATTAGTTGAAACCCTAGTATCATGTTAAAAAACGTTGTTGATAATGGTGGTGGTGGTGATGATGATGATGATGATGGCAATAATAATGATGATATAATTGGAAGCAATGCAAATTAATTTTCAGATCTTCTATAACCATAATACTATAACACAGAGGAAAAGTTTAGTTTAATGTGAATTGACATTCTATATAATTTAATTCAACCATATGGCCATAAAAATGACGTCATTTCAAATCACATTAAAGTAAAAACGTTTCCGTTTTCTATTAAAAGATTTTCATACATCGAATTTTATCCGTAAGAAAATAACAGTGTGCAACATATTTTCTTTTAAAAAAAACCATACGATACATAAATATTTGATTTGAGAATGATATGCTTGAATATCGTTACATGGCATAAACACCATACATAAATGAATAACTTTAAATGGATGTTGGAAATCTCGTGAAATACTACAAGGCTCAACATACATGTCAACCGCTTTTTCCTACCACTTACCGGTTTAGGGAGCTGTTCCTACCGCTTTTACAAAAGAGTAAATTACTATTTGAAAATCTAGAATAGAATATTCTTAAAATACAAGCTATAATAAATACTGTATCTGAAAAGGAACGGAAACTCGGAAAACCACGTAAAGCATGCAGAGTAACCCCCTGTTTTGCTAGTCAATTATAAGACCCAACAGATGGGGTTGAAAGAAAAAGGTTGAAATTGGGAATGACTGAATAAATGATCGATAAAATGAATGAAAATATTAACAAAGAATTAAGCAATGAGTGATTGGATGAATACATGAAAAGCAGGAGAACGCCGCTACCGAATACAGTATTTTAATTGGTTAGGCCTAAGTAAGATATGGATAGGTTCAACAAAATATGTTTTAGTTGCTAATAACAGGGAAGGGATGACCTAACACGGTCATAGAAAAGATTGTACAGATGCAGGCCTTACCAAAATCTTCATCCAGCTGCTGATGATGATATGATGATGAAGACGACGACGATGCTTACGAGGAAGAGGATGTTGTTGATGACGATGATGGTGACGACGACGACGGTGGTAATGATGATGATGACGATGATGATGACAATGATGATAGTGGTGGTGATGATGATGATGATATGATGATGGCGACGACGATGATGTTAATGACATTTTAATCGTTAAAGATGTATTGTCACTTGAAAAATGACAAAAAATAGATTTTAAAAATAACTTGCCAGTTTCGAAGAAATATATATGTTATGACCATGAAACTAGAAATTAGGGTATTTTAAAATTATCAAAACCTCAAAAAGGCTGGAAGCCTCTTAAATTTTTATAATTTTTCAGTGTAAAAATGTTATTAAACAATTCTTTCTATTATCAAGTTCTTAACTTTGATATGAGCAAGATAATTTCAAAATTAATGTCATTGATTTTTTGGTCATTTTCAAGTGACAATACATCTTTAACATTAATTCATCAACTTAAATTTATTTTTTAGTGTGGCTATTAACAAACTCGACCTTTCGTCTCATGACGATGATGATGAAGTTTTAATCGTTAAAATTGAATTTATTTATCAACTTAAATATTTTATAATGTTGCTATTAACACTCGACATATTCGTCTTCAATTTTATTTTTTATTCACATGAATACTTAGTACTATAAATTCTTTGAAACTTTCCATGCACTTTCTACTAAAAAACATCTCAAAAAGAGAAATTAATTAAGTTTATATTAACCTAAATTAAGATTCTGTGGCCGTGCGTTAATTGTTGAAACATTTTATTAACATTTTCACAGAACCATCTCTCTATTGTTCATTGACGTCGTATATGTAACATTTAATTTCTTTCTCGGAAGATGATTAATGTTTTTATGTTATTATTCACATTAACACCTTGAATATTCTATCACAACAATAATGTGATTTACTGGTGGGCATACGATGACGTCTGTTCACACTGACATGTATATATTACTTAATATGTCCCGTCTTTTAAGCAATTTGCATTACCCTCCAAGGTACCATTTTGTTAATGGTACAATAAAATATACTGGCATTTTCAAAAACAATCTGAATATATTTCTTGCACAGTATACTGTATTAATTTAATATTAAATTATTTCTGACAATATCTGATCTAAATACTGTTATTGAAGATAATATTTTGTTAAATTTAATTTATTTCCTTCCTTTCATTCATTCCTATATTCATTCATCGCATTCATTCATTCATTCCTATATTCATTCATTCCTATATTCATTCATTCATTCATTCATTCATTCATTCATTCATTCATTCATTCATTCATTCATAAATTCATTCGTTCGTTCGTTCATTCATTCATTCATTCATTCATTCATTCATTCATTCATTCATTCATTCATTCATTCATTCATTCACTCATTCATCATTTCATTTAACTATTCATTCTATTTATTTAACTATTCAGCTTTATTTCATGAGGGTTGCAATAACAGCTGGGCTACAGCAATACAGAACACAGAGTAAAAGGCAGAAGAAAAAACACAACCGTTACTTCACTTTTAGAATAAATTCAAATTTATTGGAAGATATTGTACAAAACAATCAATCGATTGAACTGGACGGAATATTTACAGCCATTGCAACAGGCACCAAAAGGAAATTTAATTGTAGAATAAGATCCTTTTTTAGTTTTTGTAAAATTACAGACTATTATATTAAATATATACTTATATAACAAATCTAACAGGGTTTTACTTTATTTACAATAGAAGAATAGTGACTGGACGGAATTACAATATTTTCTATAACTGAGGCCAGTCACAATGAAACCGCCAAGTTATAGAGAAATTTAAAATTAAGGTATTATAAGCCATATTACACTTTTTACAAGCTTAAAAGTAAGGGTCAATTATCAAAATCAGACATGTATAAATGAAGTTATTGGACAAAATATACACAAATTTCATTTATATTTGTTTATATTTCCTGTTGTTGATTTGCTTATTTCGCAATAACTTCATGTGCAACAACTTGGTGGTTTTGCCATGACTAGACTAAATGTTGTATTACTCTGCACATCAGTTCATTGGCAATAGATTTTTTAGAGTTATTTTTACATTTGATATATGATTAATAATCCTCTTAGCTGAACATTTTGCATCTACATCCTGGATTATCTCTAGTATTCTAGGGGAGTATCACATTTCTAGAATTGGTTCCCATTTGCGTTTAGATAATCTGGGTGATATAAAGTATTCCATTTACATTTGAAATTTGAATTAGTGAAAATCCATTAGAAAAAGCACATTAATATGTTTTTTTATAGAGTTAATATGGCAGAAGATGGTATTTAGCTCAATTGGTTACTGGTGGTAGTCAATGTGCTGTGTGCTGAACCATGGAGATGCGCTGGTCCCCGACAATCAAACAGAGCTCCCAAGTCTCCAAGATTGACCTGGAGTCTCCAGGAATTTTGGATGATCTCCCAGGCTCCCGGAATTTAGTTTTCATCAGGATATTCTCCAGGTTTTGCAAAAGTTTCACAATCAAGAGCATAAATTGGCCTATTCAATTCAAAATATTAGTTGAAAGTAAGCAACTATGATGAAGTTCAGTAATGTTTTGGGGAACAGTAATAGTACATTTTAGCAGTGCCAATACATGTTAGAAACTATCATTTCATAACAGGCAAGGTGTTGCGCCTATACATATGGGTACTTGTACATACATTTTTGGAAGGGCAGACATTACATTTGTAGATTTTCTTTGTGAACAGCCTACAAGTGATAGTTTTTCATCAGAAACTCGTAAAACTTGGTCACAATGTTCCTTGATTACAGATCTCAAGCTGATTAAATTTTACAGGGAAACATCAAAGTTCAAGGAAAGTTTGAAGGGAAAAGGTCAAAGGTCTTGAATTTAAAGAGCAGAAAATTATGATGTTGGTGGACTGTTTGAGTTTCTCAATGTAATCATCTCGAGATTTTTAGTCAAGGAACATTGTGGCAAAGTTTCAAGAATGAAAACTATGGCTTTAAGCTGTTCACAAACGAACACACACTAACAAACCAAACAGGAGAAAAATATAACCTCCTCCAAAACATAGGCGAGGGTTTAATTGTTTACGATTACTTTGTCTTGTTCAAAATGTATTGGGGCGATTTACTTCAGATTTTGTAATGTAATGTAGTTGCAGTTTGATTTATATTTGATATATATATATAGTCTCAAGGCGCTGTGGACCAGATGTTGCACATTCATATGACTTTCTATGCCCCTAAGGGTCACGTCATGTCCTGCTGCCTGATACAGGCGCTCATTCATCTGTCCAAGGCAAGGGATGTATGGACCAGTACACCGGGATAACCCCCTACTCGTCTCGAAGGATGTACTGGGTTCTTTATAGTGCACACGAGCCGTATGTATACACTGGGCCTACGGTTTATAGTCCTTACCCGAGAAGACTTTCAGACATCCAAGAGTCAACTGTGACTTCACACTCTTCAAACTTGGTGCTGACCTGAATTAATTAAAACTAGTGCTGTTGTTAATTTAAATAAATATTACATATAATTTAAAATTTATAACATTAGCACTAGTTTTACCTAGTGCTTTTGTTAATTTATATGTATAAATTGTCTCCTTTTTATAACGATGTGTTAAAATCGTAATCTTTTCAGTAGAGATCCTTAACTTTCTTAATTGATCGTTGCCAACTTTCATCCCAGCGCTGTTCCACAATTAGGTGTTCCTCCCTCTGCTTGGCAATCTCTGAAAGAGTTCTCTCAAAATCTTTAAGATATTCCTAATAAATAAAAAAAATTGACTACATTATTTAAGTTGTATATTCCAAACTCGAAAAACTAATTTTTGTGCACATTTGGGGCAACGTGCACTAAATTCTGCAATCGACAATAAAATCTATAGTTAAAAAGAAAAGAAGAAAAATCAACAATATGAAGGAAACAGTTTGTATGAAATGGGTAATAAAATAATGCTTGTTTGTCAGTTGACAAGTATTCAAATAATTCATCTATTTAAAAATATTAACAATTGTTATCAAGATTATCTGTGCGTAATAAAAACAATTTTGACGTTAGATCATGATCATAAATACAAATTTTAAATGGATTTTATACTCGACACATATGGTAAATAATACACTAGATATGGAAATATTCATTGTTATTAATACAATATCCAATATGCATTATATTTAGTATTATAGGATATAAAATGAATATACCAGAATTATTAATGCAGCCTCATTTCATTTGGCAAAATTATGAGTTGTGAGCTGGAAAATTGCATATGGAGGCTTAGCATGTGCAGCTGCTATAGTTTGTAAGACTGTCACGTTATTATGCATTACTATAGTGGCCTTAATCTACAACAGTTATCTATGAATAATACATATATCCCTCAAATTAGAAAAAAAAAATCCTCAAATTAAAACAATAATAGACAAAATTTGATGGCAGACCAAGCAAGAAAAGACAATTGACTATATCAATAATGATACTGGTAGCAGTTTTGTACAAGAGGTACGTTCCAGAAAAGATCCTGTAAACTTGCACTGGGTCTAGACAATTACGTTTATGATCTCGACAAGACGTATTCAACCATAGAAGTACTGATGAAGAAAGACTATCCTTTGATGACAGTAGAATCATCCCGGGACCAGACTTAGTGATAGGAGAGTATAGTATGAAAGATATTATGACTGTTTATACAATGTACATTAAGATAATAATATGTGCTGTAACTATTTATTTGAAAAATATTTAAAAGGATATTAAATTTGTTAGTAACTATTTAAACTTAAAATAAAAAATCATAGAAAGAAAAGAAACATGGAATGGCAAACTAGAATATACAATGATTAAAAATCATTGTAAAACAATTATGTAAAAATTATGCCGTTTATCATCGGGGTCAAGACGCCTGCCTCTCACGTTTCAAATTCAGTACTGAACTCAACCATGCAATGATACTGGTATTTTGGTCAGTTGGCTAACTGGTGGTAGCCACTGTAATGTGTGCTGATTGTGGAAACCCCAGACACCTGGTTTCAAACCGTGGCACTTTAGGTGAAAGATCGAAATACAAGTTATAATGTACCACTTTTTGGATGATAGGTTAAAATTTTAAATATTTATATAGTGTAAATTACTAAGAAAGTATAATACATACTACAAGCAATGAGATGCACGCCATCGTGACATGTCACCTGAATCCTGTAACAATGGCATGTAAATTATCTCATTGCTTGGAGTATGTATTATACTTTCTAACTTGAAGTTGATTATTAGACCTTTTGGGTAAATTAGTCAGGTTTTCATATACTTAAAGAAAGAAAACTGGTGAAAAGAAGTTGGAACTAAAGTCTGAAAACAGAAACAGGGGGTGATTCTCAAATGCTCCTATGTGCAATATGAATCATGGGCATTTTATTCTCCACAAAAGTGCACCACCAGAAGGACCCCACTGGAAAGCCTTTGGACTATTCATCACACCAATTCTTCCTTTAACAAACATTAAGGAGATGGCATAGATTTATTATTTATGGCTAGATTGTTTAACAGTGTAGAATTGCAATCCCATGTAGGCGCCTACTATTGATGGTCGTCAGCCTTCGTTACAAACATTTGACTTAAATAATTATAACTGTTTCATAATTATTTATTTTAACATCCTTTTCTCATAAAAATTATTTATGTTATATATATTTTACATTATCAATTTGTCTTTATACTTGAATTAAATTTACTTCCATTTACTGATAAATCTGAAACTTTTATAAAATATTGGGTCGCAATTTCGCCGTAGCAACACCGTTAAATTTAACACGATTTGATTGGTTGGATTCTGGACATTCCCTTCAAAAGTAGGCACTTCCATGGAATTGCATTTTATGGCTATGTATTCTATGGAAGTTCACTATCTAGCCATTACAATAATACATCTATAGGTGATTGACACAAGATTACTAATTAAAATAAATAATAGTAATAACCATCATGAGACTAGAATAACATAGTTAAATACATATTGTTGATGACCTAAAGCAGGCTTCAAGTTGCTGGTAACATCACCATCATTTTATTACCTAATTATTCAAATAGATTACTGAATCAAAAACATTTAATATTATTATGTTTAGTCTCTTTAAACCTGTATGAACACCATTATAAAATGACCACAAAATAGGTATACTGTAGCACAACACCAGTACAGTGGAATACCCATAATACAGGAAATTACCATATTAGTTCAACTAATAGGTTCCATTCAAGGATGAGATACAATGGCTGACTTAAGGGGGGCTTAACAGACTTAAGCCCCCTACTAAAATTTACATGAATATTTGTTTTGGGTTTAATTAATGGCAAAGTATTAATAACAATAGATGTACAGCGGCTGTGTGGGGACTCCTAGAAGGTAAGTCGGACCTGTAAATTAATCGAAAAGCATTTTTGTTTGCTTGTCAAAACGAGAACGGGAATTTTGATACAACCTTAAATCATAATTCTGGACCCGCCACTGATATATATACATTTAAACAGAAGATATTGTTTTTGTGAAACAGATAGTCCTCTAAACATAGGCATTAAATATAGGTGAATTATTTAAAAACAGCATAAATTACAGATAACTAGGTGAAACATTTTCTTCATCAGCTGCTGTATCATTAGAGGAGTGATAAGCAAAGTGATTGTGGATAAGGCTCAGTAATCTGAATGGATGGACGAGACACCCATCACACTGTCATAGAACTTATACTGTTCGAGAGAATACACTCCAATCCTAGGTGAGATGTCATCAAAAAATGAGTGTGTTGTACAAAAAAAAATCAAAATTCAGTTGTCTATATTCTGATAGGAGATATTATAAGCTTCAATTTGTTTTTGAATTAAGTTCACAGGTTAAGTATAACCAGACAAAAATGATTTTGAGAAATGTTTCTGTATAAAAAGACACTTTGGAGAAAATCAAATTAAAAGATTAACAACTTTTGACTTCCTCTCCTCTATGTTGTTCCATTGATTTTGAAAAATAACCTTTAAAATGTAGCTCAAAAACATGTTTGTGTTTGTAAATAAACATAAACAGGGTGTTTGTAATTATAAAATTTAAAGTAATAAATTCAACAAAACAAAAGAAATCAGATTTGTTTATAAAATTATGACTGTATATTTTTGTGGATATCTCAAAATGACCTGGTGTATAACACGACCCATTTTGTCACGACCTTTTTTACATATGTGGCAGAGCCAAACCAAAGGAGACAAGTCGCAAATGCTTGTTTTCTACAATAAGCAGAAATTTTAAAATTGTAAATTTGTTTCAAATTTTATTTTATTTAAAACATATACAGTTCATACATTGAACTTTCATTCTACCTTAACAATTTTCAGATGATCAAAAAATGTTTAAAAATGCAATTCAAAATGTCACTGCTTAGTCAATGCATATTGATAAACAATTTTCAAATGCAGTTTTCACAAAACTGACATTCTAAATGTTTGAACTTTGATTGTTCATAACTTTGCAAGGAAACATAGTATGAAACTTATTTTTTTTTTTGCATGCTAAAGATAATAATGTGTAGTTTCATAATCCATAAAAAAAACTCAATTTCAATCTTCTGACTTTTGTCTCATTTGGCTTGGCTCTGCCACATATGTGAGTGATTGGATAGTGAATGGCTTCACTTCCATTAGGTCCAGTCCAATATTGACCACTAAAGACTTACCTTGAAGGCATTATCTCGTGTTGTGATAAGGCTTTGATGGCCTAATGTTGTCTTAGCAGTTGTAACAGAAGCAGTGTAGTTATCATTGCTACTCGATTCATCTGTCACAAGATCTTTAGCTATCCCAGGCCATACTTTACTTCCACGTTGTATCAGAGGTTCATACTCATCGTCTTCTAACGTCATATCTGCTTGCTTTCTGCGTATCAGGGCACTTGTCTTTAATTTCTTTTTCTCCACCCCTACAACAAATTTAGCTTAGTTAAATTGACACTATATTGTCATTTTATGATTTTTTTTAGATATAACATGACGATGGAGACACCGGTTAAAGCAAAAAATAGTTATAAGACAAATTTTATTTGACAGTGAAAATGAAACGTTCAAAACCATTTTTTTTCTTTCAATTTTCACTTCATCTGTTTAAGAAATAAGATGAAAGTTGAAGAGCGAGTATATACTGTAATCTGATCCGATCTATCAAATTATTATGTTTAGGAACATGGATAATATGCAATAGCAAACCAACTGTCCTATAAAGGCGGGCACTCACTGAGTTGTGTGACGGTCATATGACTAAACTGTCGCTCCCTACGTGTGTGGTTTAAAGACACGATGACAGTCTTCTACTTGTCGGCCGAAAATTTTGTTTGTGATTTGTCTGTTGAATCAATAAAATAACAGTCGTCCGACAAGTAGAGGACTGTCATTGAATCTGGGAACCACATACGACCATTGCACAACGGAGTGAGTGTTCGGCTTTAGTCCATATTCTTTAACAGGACTATACACATAGTGGTGGAAGTGTGTGGCGTAGCGGTAAGAATTTGAACTCGAGGTCAGGGGTTCAAGTCCAAGGCTCACCACGTGTTTGTGCCCTTGAGTATTATCTGCAGTTGCTTCTCCCCACCCAGTGGTGTAGTAGTGGGTACCTGGGAGGTTCAAATATCAATGCGCTGATTTACATATCATGCAGCAAAAAATGGTGTCATGCCAATGATTCAGTTAATAATGTGGAGAGCGCCTTGAGACTTAATTGTATAGAGCACTATATAAAAGCCTGCATATTATTATTATTATGATTATTATCATCTTCATGTTTCTATCACCTGGATCAAAAAAAGCTGGCTCTACAACAAATTGGTCAAAGCTGCCCCAGAGAACACGTATGGTAACAAATTTCAAAAACACTCCATCACTAAGGCCGAACACACAGTGTGTCGTGCGATGGTGGTTCGACGGTCGCACGACTAAACCATCGCTACCTGTGTATGTGGTTTCCAGACGCGATGATAGTCTTCTACTCGTCGGCCGATGGTTTTTTTTAGTGAAAATCACTAAAAAAAATCACCAAAAAACCATCGATTAACGAGTAGAAGGCCTTCATCGCATCTGGAAACCACATACAGAGAGTGACAGTTTAGTTGTGTGACTGTCATACGACTGTCACATGACACAGTGAGTGCCCACCTTAACAATAAACTTACTTCCAGTCAGAATCTCATCAACAGTTAGCAGCTTGTCAAACAGCAGCAGTACTTGCTCTGATACAGTTGCCAACTTACTGATAAAATCAGCTCCTAGTTCAAATGCACAAGTCTAAAAAAGAAAATAAATGAATGGACATGCTAGAAATCTAGAAGTTGGTAAAGGAAAAAATGAGGATAAAATATCAGAGGAAAAAAAAAAACAAAATAATTGTAAAACACATGTTCGCAAAAAAATTGTAACAAAAGTAGTGATGAAAATTTTAACTTTCTGACAAACATTACAAAGGGTGTGATCTGTACACCTATGCAACCGCCCCAGCATTTAACAGTTCAACATTAAAAGTTTGAATGGTATAAAAAACAGCCTATGCAAATAATAATGCCAATGTAATATTTTATAATCCATCTATGAACTAATTAGCAAAATGAATGAGATAATACCTCCTTGTTACAATGATTAAAGTCATGAAACCCAGCATCTGTCAAAACACCTTTTCATTCCTTTCATATCGGTTCATCATTTTAATGGATGTCAAAATGATGCAGCATTATTTAGCATCTATTATGAACATAATTATTGTTTGATGCACAATTCCAAGTTGCGTGAGAAGTATTATTGCTTTCATAAGAAGTGTTGGAACATTATTCTTGTTTGGAAGGGGTGTAAATGAACAGAATATATAAATACATTGAGAGGTCAGTTTGAGTAACTGGTCATAGTTTCTGTTACACTGAACAAATTGATTTTTCATTGCAATATATTGCAGTAGTTGGGCAGTACTATTATTGTTGATATCTATCTTCTAAGCCTAACAATCAATTGCTTGAACCCTTTGAAAAAAATAACTCTGTTAACATGGTAGATAATTGTTGTGACAAGGTAGATAAAGGTGGTTAACATGGTAGATCTACCTAGTCAGAGGGTGTTATTTTTTTTAAAGGAAAGTATGTATTTCTACTTGAAGTTGATTAGTGGACTATTCCATTTTTACAATGAGTTCATTATCACATCATGCAGCTAATCATACCTTTAGAGTATTTGTTTGTTTCTCAACTCCACCGATGTAATCGTTGTGTCTTTGTGACTCACTCTCGCAAAGCTCAGCCAACTTCCTAGCTTGGTGAGGATGACCCAATGTTGGTCTTAGCAAGGTTTCATGCTCAACCTAAATACAATAATATAAATAATTATTATTTCATTAAGACTCATTTTAAATTCTAAACAAACAATGCTTTCCAAATTTAATGGTATCTTGATAGTGTTCATATCAAAACAAGATCAGTGGACAATTGAGTGGTCTGACATGAATTACACTGGCCATTGGTCAGTGAACTAGTTCTAAATCAAACACTGCGATGATGATTCATAATTTTTTTTATTTTGGTTTGATTTGTTTGATTTTGTGAGAAACCAAAAATACTGTAACACACAGAAGTTTAAAGTATACAGTATTATTTCTAGTTTCTTCTGGTAGCGATAGTCGCAGTACACCGGGAGACAATCTCATACATTGTTCAAAGAGTACTGTACTGCGTTGTTTAACATACACATGAACCATGCTTTACAAAGGACCAATGGCTTAACGTCTCATCTGAAAGGTGTTAACTTTTATGTCGACCCTCCAGCTGAAAGATTAGATAACTTATAATATTTTTTTTTCTGGTGGAACCTGACCTAAAGCATCATTATTTGCTTATTTGGTTTCTCCAGGCATAATTACATTGTAAATTTTTAGATTCTTAATATTGTATCACTGTACTATAAATATGAGGCTAGTCGTCGCAAACCAACCAAGTTGTCGCACAGGAACTTATTGAGAAATAAGCCAATAAGCAATAGGAAATATAAACAAATACAAAGGAAATTTGTGTATATTTTGTTCAATAACTTCAGTTATACATGTCCGATTTTCATAATTGACCCCTCATTTTAAAGCTTACGAAAAGTTTAATATGGCTTATACAATAATTCAATTTTCAATTTTCCTACAACTTGGTGGTTTTGCCGTGTCATGCCTCATATGTACATTGTGTAAATAAAAACGAACTTGAACCTGAAAACATAATAGGAATGGATATGTATTTGATTGAACCAGGGACCAGTGAGTTTCCATGATTCCTTGCACAACACAGTGACTATCACCAGTTTAACCAACTGAGCTAAATACCGCCCTCAATATCATAAATAATTTGATGATTAAGATTAAAGAATGACTAACCCTAAGTTTGTTCCAACGCTGCAATGACTTGGTAAAAACATTGTCGAGATCAGCTCGCTTGCTAGTGAACAGTCCTCGGTGCTCTTTTAAAACTTCGGAGATTATTAGAGGTGGTACTTCGGCTGTACTCACTTCAGCACGCTCCAATTGTCCACGAAATTCTAAAGAATAAAAAGATCAGTGTTACCTTTTGGATTGGATGGCAAGAACGTTAACTAACGTTAACGTGGAAGCAGTTGGCGCAGCGGTGGCGTTTCGGGCTTCCAATCACGAGGTCGGTGGTTCGAGACTCACTCTGGTCGA
>JAOTQE010070113.1:0-17091 GCA_025631205.1 Nesometra sesokonis
AAATGATCCCAAATTCGCAAAAAAATCACTTTTAGCAAAAAAATCCTACGGAAGCCCTTTTTTGAACACAACAGTCTCTACTAAATTGTCAATCTTCCAAAATGAATATGACATGCAGGAATACCTAAATTAAGCACTGAAATACTTACCAATGACATGAACACTAAATGTAAACCAATTAATATTCCCTGATAAATCGATAGTTGTGTATGTCACCAAGGTATGTCCGACATAAAAGACATCGCCTGGATGAAAGTTAGAAGTGATATCCAATGGATCTCCAGAATTATCCCATACACTAACAACATTCCAATCAACATGTGTATAATTTACGCTCTCTTCCGTGACAATGGTGATATTTGGAGTTAGGTCGTAGAATACAGGTGATTCCGTATCTGAAAAACACAAAGTAACAAATTATTAACTAGGCCTAAATACATCCATGCATTTTAATGTTATTTGAGGTTGTGAGAGAATAAACCATGAAAGTCCGAAGTGACAAGGCCATATCCAGGCTTCCAAAATAGAGGAAGTGAAAGGGAGCATTCAGGTGAAATCTGATATAAAGTCTCAAATCTGCCTTAAAGTCAAAGTTTCCAAGTTGGAAAACCAGAAATTCTGCAGATTATGTTGGTGTGCATACATAACTGTTTTGGGGTACTATATGGGCATGTAAATGTAGAATAAACAATGCTTTATCTTTTACAAATCAAAAGGTGTTTACTATTATATTTAGTATAATTCTTGATAAAGGAACTTTCATAGCACAATTTAATGTTCAAAACTAATTTACTAAAAAATCCTTGAGATAATCTTGAAAAATCCGAATTCCTGGAGAAAATTGGGTATATCCTGGAGCCCGGGAGATGAGGCAAAATTCATGGAGACTCCAGGCTAATCATGGAGTCTTGGAAGCTCTGTAAAGTCACTGTGGGCCAGATGAGAGTAGGGAGTAGGAAACGTGGAGATAATCCTTAATTTTCCTTAGTGTGTACTGCGTTTTGAACTTTCACAAGAAGCATGTTTTATATAAGACCAAAGTCTTAAAAAAACGTCTCATTCGAAATAAGTTGCGTTGTTAACATGTGTTTCACGTGAAACACAATAAGAGCAGGATGTAATTGAACCAAGTACTAGCGAGGATCAACTTTTCAACACAGAACGCAGTGTCCACCAGTTTAGTCAACAGAGCACACTACCACTTTTAATTTAGGTAGAAGTTACATAACTTTACGACCATCTTGGTTATCAATTTTATATACATCTACCACAGTATATAATTTCATATTTTATGTTGTTCTTATTCCTACAATCCCCTCTCTCTCCTTGGGATTTTAATTTCTTTTTATTTTAACAATTGTCAATTGAAAATTCTCAGCACTAATTTTTAAATTAACTTGCTCATATTAAAGTAACATCAGTTTAACATCATGAATGTATTGCATATTGTTTAAGGCAAAAATACTGAAATAAAACACCAATGCTGTGGGTAGCGATGGCTTGATCTCAAATGAGATACAAAATTTGGTAAGCAAAAGCTAAAATATATACAAAGTAAAATGTATGTATGTATGTATGTATGTGTATATATGTAGTTTTATGAAATGTTGCTTTATCTTTAATGGCTTACCATTAACAGTGACTGTAAACTGACATATCTCAACGTTGCCTGCTCCATCAACTGCAGTGTATGTTACCAATGTATGGTATAACGGAAACAAATCACCAGGATGTGCGTCTGAAGTGACTGCTGGCGGGATCCGGGAATTATCGTGACCTGTCGTTTCTACCCATGTTACATTTGCTTGAGCAGTTCCTGGAATGTTTATCACCGAAAAGTCTAGAGTACAATTCTCAAAGTAAGGCTTCTCAACATCTGTCATGAAAGAATGTTTCAAAGTTATTTTTTACATGATAAGGAGCTTTTGAAATGATGAAAGTAATGTTAGACATCACCACTTTTTTCAGCACAACATCCAATTCACAGCTCCTAAATTCTGGAATAATCTAATATGTAGGCTTTTATATAGCGCTCTATACAATTAAGTCTCAGGGCGCTCTCCACATTATTACACCAATCATTGGCATGACGTCTTCGCTGCATGATATATATATAAATCAGCGCATGACATTCGAACCTCCTAGGTACCCACTACTACAGCACTCCTGGGTGGGGAGAAGCAACTGCAGATGAAGTGCCTTGCTCAAGAGCACAAACGAGTAGCGAGCCTTGGATTTGAACTGCCAACCTCACGATTGGAAGCCCAAACTCCTACCGCTACGCCACACGCTTCTACATTCTATCAGAATCAATTTTAAATTCCGAATTAAAAGAAACATTTTTCACTTAGACTAAAAAAAAACACCTCCTATCCGACAAATTAACTATTTATTGCTACCCATTCTCCACTCCTTACTGTGGCTCTATTATAATTTACAACTCAGTTCCTTTTACATTCCAATACTGTACATGACTGACCATTCCTCTTTTAATGTTTTTATTTTTCCTCTTGCCTGTCCTGTTACAAGTTCTGTTTTCATTGTCTAAGTATGCTTAATTTTCAGTTGTCTCTCTTCAAAAATTACCAGCTCTGCTCAGTTTTAAATAAAATTTATATATAATAATATAGATATTTTACATATTGTTATGTACTTTTTCTGTGTTCTGTTTTTTATTGTGACGCGTCGCACATTTGCATTTACGCAAATTTGATTGACAAAGCAGCTAATATAAAATATCCCAATTTTTCACTTCTCAAACTTGGGACCTGTTTTCTTAAGGTTGTGTATCTGCGTCGTTTACTATTTTAGAAAATAGAGCTGTTAGGCACAGACTTTGGAAGAAAGAATATCAAGAAAACATGCGCAACAAAGCAATGGAAAATTAAATAAGAATGGAAGGGTGATTTTTATAATGGCGTAGCTAGGCCCTGGTGGTTGCAACTCAAATTTAAGGTTTAAACATATGACTTTTTCTTGAATAATTGCTATATTCAATGAATTCATACAGCTGCTATTTTCTTCTATGCCTGTAAATATTTCTTCGCTCGTGCAATAAATTGAGAAACACAAGTTTCTCCATAATCCCCAGGATTCATTTGCATATTTGTTCATTAGCATACGACACCTTAGCGATTTTGAAAAATTTAATAAACAGCCTAATAATTATATATTCTTATACTTTATAATATAATATGCAACAAAGAGTAAATTTAAATTCATTTTTTCCACCATATGATAAATTATCATAGTTGATCAGCTCTTAACCTTAGATATTTGAGTCAAAGGCCTTTCCATTATGTATTCCTAGCACTATTACTATTTTATCCTACTGTATTTTATACCGTTTTACTCTTTTAATCAAGTATATTATGTAGTGTATCAGTTATGTAAACATGTAAGAAAAATATGAGGCCAGTCATGGCAAAAGCCGTCCAAGTTGTCGCAGAGTTCAGAAATAAGCAGATAAACAACAGGAAATAAAAACAAATACAAAGTAAATTTTTGTATATTTGGTCCAATAACTTCAGTTCTAGATGTCCGATTTTGATAATTGACCCCCCAAATTTAAAGCTTGCAAAAAGTATATGGTTTTAACAACAACTCAATTTTCAATTTTCTACAACTTGGTGGTTTTGCTGTGTCATGCTTCATATGAAAAACCAACTTCCACCGACTACAGTACCTGATATGTTTATCCTGTATGTGTTCAATAAATAAATAAATGAGTATATAAATATAGAATTATTACCTATAACAGTGATAAGAAACTGGCAATCCTGAACATTCAAAGCAGCATCTGTTGCATTGTAGACAACAATTGTTTCTCCGAGGTAAAATACATCATTTGGTTCGTAATTGGACACAATCTGAAGTACCTCAACATTGTCAATAACATTCGGCAGTTGCCAAGTGACATTAACTTCCGGTGACCTGTACCATGTCTCGGCAACAATATCGGGAGGGCAGTATACAAACACTGGTGGTTCTTCATCTGGAATTTAAAATGTGTTCAATTTAATTCAAAATTACTTTATTCCAAATCAAATCATTTTATATAATACATGGGTCTACATATGGAGTTATGAAAAGGAATCCACGAACAACTACAACTGTGGCGCCCTTTATAAAATAAATACAATACAATAAAAAAAAATAATTACGAATAAATAAACAATATACAAATAACCAGAAAAAGGGCAATCATTGTATTTTTCCCTTCATATTAATATGGTTGATAACATAATAAGATTCAACCAAAACACTATATATCAATGGCTAATAGTATATGAGTATAATTTCTCAATAAATGATTTTGTTTCGAGTATAATAAATATATTTCATAATAGACAATCTTACTGTTTCGCTACAGATAAAACATTGATTTCCATATTTACATTTATACATTTTTTTATTAAACCTTTCCATGTCAAAATTATTCTATTGCAGTAACTGCAGTAATCTATCCCCATTAATTAATCAAGTACTATTATGTTTTCGTTAGGGCCTGAATTGGCACACAAGGTCTGCAGTAGGCTATCTGCAGCAGTATAATTTTCATGGCTCCTAAATCTGTACTCTTACATTAAAATAAAATGTATTTACAGTCACCCTCCCAATTGCTTTGTTTGTTTGATTTTATTTGGTACTTCACAACACTTTTAGATTGAAGTCAAACACGAAGGGTAGTGTGGGCACTGAAGCTGTATATTGTTTGACTTTGACTTGCTTCTAACTAGGTACATCAATTGCAGTAGTACATTTGATGATAGTTCTGCAGTATGGCTCCTAAATCTTTACACTTACATTAAAATAAAATGTATTTACAGTCGCGCTCCCAATTGCTTTGTTTGACTTTGACTTGGTACTTCACAACACTTCTAGATTGATGTTAAATGCGAACGGTAGTGTGGGTACTGAAGCTGTATATTATTTGACTTTGACTTGCTTCTAACTAGGTACATCAATTGCAGTAGTACATTTGATGATAATTCTGCGGTATGCCTCGTTAATCAGTACACTTACATTAAAATAAAATTTACAGTCGCCTTCCTAATTGCTTAGTTTGTTTGACTTTGACTTGGTACTTCACAACACTTCTAGATTGATGTCAAACGCGAAGGGTAGTGTGGGTACTAAAGATGTATATTGTTTGACTTTTACTTGCTTCTAACTAGGTACATCAATTACAGTAGTTTCTGATGATAATTCTGCAGTTTATACCACTCTCACTGCTGCTGCAGCTACTGCAGTTGATACAATGCTATTGCTAATAACACTAATTTTTCTTTTGTTGCAACTGCTCGCACTATCCTGCTAATAATACAGTTCCTTCAGGGGAGTTTCTCACTTATTTGGCAACTTTCAACAACACCACTGAAATTTCGGCTCCTTTCTACTGCTAAATAACGGATTATAAACTGGATATATATAGAATTATACCTACCTACAACTTCAATACTAAATATAAACCAGTTAATGTTCCCAGATTTATCGATGGCCGTATATGTCACAAATGTATATCCGACATAGAAGACATCGCCTGGATGAAAGTCAGAAGTTACATTTAGTGTATCTCTGGAATTGTCCCACACATCGACTACATCCCATCCAACATGGGCGTAATTTACTCTCTCTTCCGTTGGAATCGTTATGTTTGGTGTTAAGTTGTAGAATATAGGATATTCCGTATCTTTAAAGAAAATGTGATGAATGATATTTCAGAGATAAAAAAATGATTAAATAGGGCAAATCGCTTAAGCCTATTAAGCCCCTGCCGCCCTGAACAACCTCAACTCAGGGGGCCTAAGTTGTAAAAACAGAATTCCTGCAGATTTTCTTGTGGTCATCTGTACTGCCTTTGTAATGTGTGTAAAATACCTTTGTTTAAACACATTGCTTATTTAATTATGGAACAGTAGTTTCTGATTTTGTCACTTTTAAGATATGCCATTACTCTTCATATAAAACATTGCTAAACTTAACATTTCCTTATTTTTAACCAATATTTTGGAAAAATAGGCCAAAAATATGGTGTAATTGTGAAAATATTTTAAAAACTGGAGAATTTCCTGGAGAAAACTAAATTCCGGGAGAAAATTTGGTAATTCCGTAAGCCCGGGAGATGACCCAAAATTTCTGGAGACTCCAGGACAATCTTGAAGACTTGGGAGTTCTGTCAACTAAAATGATAAGCAGCTGGCATGTTATGATATTAATTTCTAGACTTTTCAAAACTGTATCACCTGATATTTTTTAATTAAAATAGTTACTATGTATTTGATAAGGCCTAAAAAAATCTTTGTGCTTCTGTCCATTTCCAATCAACTTAAAACTACGAAAAACTGGATTGGCCTTTTTAGAATGCAAAAACAAATTTGCACAAGAAATGAACAATTTCTCGCAACCAACAGCCAAAGGTACACATTCAATGTTCCAATTTACAGAATCAATGCAGTGGCATATCTAGAATGGGTGCTTAGGGTGTTCGTGCACCCAGCCTTCAGATGTTTACAAAATAAAATTAATATAAAATTATGAAGATTAGGTCTTGAGCAGCAGCGGAAATAAGTACCTCTAATTTTAGCAGAAAAGAACCATAAAGGTGAATATTCCACCGTAAACAACATAAAAAAAACAGAAGAAATAACTGGGGATTTTTTTGGTTGTCAAATTTTGGACGGAATTGAGAATCACCCTTTCCCAACTCCCTGCAATAAAACATATCACAGCAACAAATTGTTAGTAATGGTAACTGGTTAGTAGAGGTGACTATTTATTGTGTTTTCACACATCATTTTTTTTTCTCTCAAACCTTAAGCAGGCAACATTACTTTTTAAATTAAAAGGAAAAGTAATTACCATGTACAGTTATATCAAATGAAAATTCATTGACGTTCATGAATATATCAAACGCCCAATAGGTTACAGTCGTTATACCAATAGGAAATGTTGTATTCGGAAGATGAGTTGAGTTGACATACACCTCCTCCATTGAATTCTCGAAGACAACCGGAAGAGTCCAATCCAATAAAGCATGGGGTTGCCGCCAGTCTGTTTCAACAACAATGTCCCCAGGTTGGCTGGTGAAAACAGGAAGTTCCTCATCTGAAATTTGGAAAAGTGGCAATATTCAGAAGATTTTGACTCTGGGTAATAACAGTAGCTTTGTTATCTCGGAAAACAATGTCATGTTCTTCAACCTGAATTCGAAGTCAATTCTGAAAGGGTAACTCCGAGATAAAATTCTATTCTATGGAAAAACCTATAGAACAAGTAGTTGTGACCTAACTGACAAAATTTCACAACATTTGGAAAATGAGATAATACCAAAAAACATGTTGCAAAGTTAGCCCCAAATCAAAAGTGGGTCTACTACTCAAAATACAGAGTGTTAAAAAATAAAACAATTCGAGATTTTGAAAGGGTTGTACTTGAAAACCAAAATCACTTTACAAATATAACTCACATAAATGGAAAGATCAGCTAAATTTACACTACAAAGGTAATTTTTAAGGTGAATTTTGATATGATTCTCAAACACAGCCCTTTCAAAATCTGTAATTTTCCTATTCTTTAGCATTGTGTAACATTAGTAGTAGACCCACTTTTTCTTTTAAGACCCATCTTAGAAAGTATTTTCCTTCATAATCTCCTTGTCCTAATGTTGTGAAATTTTCTCAGTTAGTTCACAACTAATTGTTAGGTGTATCCATAGAATTTTTCATCCCCGAGTTACCCTTCAAATAATGGTGTTGTTTAGAAAATGGAAACATACCATAGAACTTTACTTAATATGCATCTTCCAACACACTACCAATTCTGTTTTAGAAGCACTGTTTGTAAATGAAAAACATGATTTGTATTTTTACAAACTGTATTTTGTTTTTTATATCTATTAATTGAACCCAGGTCATCAGCCTGGTCTTGGAAATTATTTTAGTGGCCAAATACAGCAAATAGGCATGAACCTATAGTTTCTACACAAACAACAATAATATTTTACCTATAACTGCAACATTAAATGTATGTGTTGCATAATTTCCAGCTGCATCAGTAGCATCACAGTTGACAATATAGTTTCCAAATCTAAAGACATGTCCTGGGTCATAGGTGCAGTTTATGGCAGGGATTTCCTGCGAGTTGTCCCGTGCAATATTTGTAACTGACCACGAGACAGGCGCGGTGGGAAGGCCAGGGTCTGTGTTGACGACCAAGTTACCTGATCCGTTAAAGAAAACAGGAACTTCGTTGTCTGTAAGAAAAAATAAAACAATTATTATTTATTGCATTGTTTCAAATTAAGCTAAGTTTGGGGGGGGGGGGGCATGTCTTCATCATAAGCATACCTAATTGCCAATATTTCCAATTTTAAAATTTGACCATTGGTAAATCAGTAGGGTGGCAGGTATGTATAAGCAGAATCATCAGCTGCAACAGCAACACCAGCAGGAGCATAATCAGCATCTGCATAAGCATTAGTATCTGTAGCAGCATCATCATTAGCAGCAGCATCAGCATAAATCAGCAGCTGCATACGCATCAGTATCTGCAGCAGCATCATCAGCAGCAGCAACACCATAAGAATCATCATCAGCAGCTGCATCAATCAGCATCAGTATCTACAGCATCATCATAATAAGCAGCAACACCATCAGCATCATAATCAGCAGCAACACCATCAGCATCATAATCAGCATCTGCAGCAGCATCATCAGCAGCAACATCCTCAGCATCATAATCAGCAGCTGTATAGGCATCAGTATCTACAGCAGCATCATAATAAGCAGCAACACTATCAGCAGCATAATCAGCAGCTGCATCAACATCAGTATCTGCAGCTACATCATCAGCAGCAACATCCTCAGCATCATAATCAGCAGCTGCATAGCATCAGTATCTGTAGCAGCATCATCAGCAGCAACATCCTCAGCAGCATAATCAGGAGCTGCATCAACATCATTTTTTCCCCCTTGAGTCTCGTGAATTAAAAAATGTATATAAAAATAAATGCTAGATTTCATCCCTATTTTTTTACACACAAAATAGCAAAGTGAGTATTTTTTTTATTATCAAAAAATGGCTACTTTACACTATATAAAAACATCAGAAATTCACAATTTTGGTTAAAAAACAAGAATAGTACTTTTCTACATATTTTTAAAATGACCATTGATTTTTCACATTTTATTAAAAATCCCCTCTTTCAGACAATTTTTATGTGAAAGAATAGGGATTCTATCTTTTAATTTGAACTATCCCCCCCACTTAGCAATTTTCGTCAATTTCACCAATAAATTATGATAGGTAAAATGAATTGTAACAATTCAGAAACAGGGCTGAATATACTATTTATGATAAACTAAAACATGTAAGGAAGATAATTTTTTGGGTGAACCAGCCCTTTAACAGTAGCATCAGCAGAAGCAGCGACAACAGCAGCATCAGCACAAGTAGTAGCATCAGCAGCATCATCAGCACCAGCAGCACATCAACATGATCATGATGATCATCATCATTACCATCCTCATCATCATCATCATCATCAGCAGCAGCAGCAACAGCAACAGCATAATTGGTAGGTAAGATGATTAGTAAGTTTTGCATGATGATTGGTAAGGTACTGCATGATGATTGGCAAGTATTGAAAAATTGATAGTACTGAGCGATCATTAGAAGTTTTGCATGATGATTCCTAAGTATTGAATGATGATTGATAAGTACTGCATACAGTAATGACTGGTAAGTACAGAAAGATGATTGGTTAGCAATGGCGGCGCCACCACTGTTGGTTAGTCATTGCATCATGAATATTGCATACCGACAGATGATAGGTAAATCCTGTATGTGATTATACTGTAAGATCATTGTGAAAGTAAGAGGGGGCATTCCGGGGTTTAGATTGACTTTTTTTTAAAAATGGAACGGTTTACCTTTTTGCAGTGGTGAGAGCTCCAGCATCCCTGCACCCCAGCCTACGCATGCTATTTATTTAAAATTGAGGACATACATCTTTCATTTGGTGGAGTGGAACTTTGTGACTGAGTCCAACTAGGTTGGGATTCGGTTGTACTGATGCACCAATGAGTGATGAGTTTTTTTTTCACATATTCGTATTGTAAAGCTCTGTACTTTATAGACACTAGTATCTAAATCATTTTAGTATTATGAAGTACTGTTTTAAACTTTGTGTACTATTTTGATTAAATTTTAAGCCATTTTTACTGACCTGACTGACAGTTTAAACTTTACACTATCGAATCTTCAAATCAGATGAACATTTTCAGTCATGTTTTCTCATCTCCTACAGCCATTAAAAATACTTACCAAATATGGTCACAAAAAAGATACACTGTTTCTCATTTGCACTAGCATCAACAGCTGTGTAGATAACGTCAGTTGTTCCAAGACTGAAAACATCGTTAGAATGATGTGTCTGGCTTATATCTGGGTTTATACCAGAGTTATCTGTTGCTGTCGGATCATTCCAAGTAACGTTAGTAGTAGGTACACGAAGATCAGTGGGCAAGGATTGGTTACCAGGACAGTTAAAAAATACAGGCGGTTCATTGTCTAAAAAATAAGAATAATGAATGGATAGTGTAAAGTTGTAATGTGCTACATTATGGTTGATATTGGTAAAGACACCACAAAGAAACAAACAGATGTGCACTTTTAGAAAGGCGTGCATAGTGCATAGTGCCACAAACCTTGGATGCTTTATATCCTATATAAATCACCGTATGCGCGAGATTTGGGTCTCTTCACTAACACTTTTGTATGCGCGTTTTACAGTTTCTACCTCTTTTGTGGTGTCACTGATGCTGAATGTGTGTGTAATGCAGGAGTGGATCCAAGATTGTGTGAAAAAGGGGGGGGGGAGGGTGCGCACTTTGCCGCAGGTGAGCACATCTGTTGCTTTATAAATTGGAAAAGCAAAAGTAAGGGTCATCCTTCACCCTTATCTATGTGTTTTATTTTGGCGGTCTGCATTTAATCTATGGAAATTTGTGGGGGTGCATGTTTTAAAAAAGGGCAGACATTAGCTTTTGAGAATATACGCAGGGCTCGATTTTTTACTAGCCCAGTGTAAAATGGCTAGTGAAAACTGCACCAGGCTAGTGAATTTTCATTTTCACTAGCCCAGTTGGCTAGTGAATACAAGTGTCAAGCAGTCACTTATACCCATTACAGATTAAGTTGCCACAGACATGGGCTATTTGAATTGCTTGTTGGCTAGTGAAATGTAAAGTCAACTTGCACAGTGGGCTTGTCAAAACAAAAACATAAATCGAGGCCTGAGAGGAGGCACACACCGGGTGCACCCCCCCCCCCCCTCAACAAATCTGCCCCTTCAAAGCAATGTTTGTATAAAACATGATCCTATGATTTTATAAATTTGTAAAAGTCCTTTGAAATATTAAGTAAGATACTTCATTACTTATTTGTGGAGCCTGTAATAAAACAAGACTGGAGAGGAAACACAGGAGTCTAGTCACAATCGTTCTAACGATCAATGAAAACCAATGGCATTCTGTCAGTCACATAATAATGTTTTCATTACATAGGTTTCAATGCGCAATTCGTGATATAAATTTGCAAATCTCCTTTGTCCTGCCCCCATCTCAACCCACACAGACACACATTTGTCACTTATACCAATAATTGTAGACTTCTTCTGATGCCATCAGGTGGCAGTGTTAAAAAGAGATGGCGAAATAACTGACTGGCGAACACCTCTATTGAATTGCACTTACAGACAATTTCCATTGCATGCGTCCCTCTAGTCACTATCGCACGACTGACCTCAACTACATAGATGTTGCTGATGCTGGTAATGTTAACAGGAATCCTGAATGCAATGGGTAAAGAACCTAGGAATCTAGACCTTGTGGTAAATTTTGCTAAACCTAGACTACGTATAAGCATCATAATCCAAAGTATTACCTAATTTTTTGGCTCACAGCCTGTTTTTCATTGAAATCTGCTCAACTAGTTGCTCACTACCATGCATAGAACTTTTGAAAAACTGAGCAAAGTAAATAAAAATAAATTGCAAAAATGAACTGATTTATAATTACCATGAACTGTTACAGTGAATCCGCAAATCTGCATGTTTCCTGAGTTATCAGTTGCATTAAATTGAACATAGGTGTTTCCAATTGGAAAATCTGCACCAGTAAAAGACTCATCATCCACAACTGGTATATTCAAGCTGTTATCTGTTGCCTCAATTGTGTTCCATGATGCTGGACCAATAGCTTGGCCAGGATTTGTGTTAACATTGATATTAGCAGGACAGTTGGTAAAAACAGGTGGAGTGTCATCTATAAATTTACAAAAAATAATCTTATGTTAATAGACAAAATGTGAAAGAACCAACAAAAGTTCAAATCATCTGTCAGTGACACCACAAAAAATATAAAAACTTCCTATTTTTTAAATTACTGCACACGCACTTTTTGCATCTTTTCACACATTTTTCATTGTATGTACATGCACACTTAACTTGTTCCTCTTCAGAGAATCAGTTATTTATGCTCTTTTGTGGTATCTCTGACAATATAATATTTCAAAAGTAAAACACCTATTGGTGGAACCAGTATTTTATTTATTTCTTTAATATACACTACAGACATATTTAGTAAATCCATTGTCCAAGCCTGAAGGCGCATAGGGCTGGAGCTTATTTCCAGTTTCTGTAGCATGAAGCAGATGAGAGTATGATACTCCCCTGGATGGGATGCTAGTCCATCGCAGGTTACTTCCCAGCAATTTGTCAGTACCCATCATACAGCTGGGTAGACTAAAGCAATAAGAATAAAAGCGAAATGCACAAGCAACTGGCGTGAGTGAGTCTTGAACCACCGACCTCTTGATTGGGATTCTGAACCGCAACTGCTGCGCCAACTGCTCCCACAGACACATTTAGTACTAGTGCACTAATTTTAAAAGTAAAACAGTATAAAATACATAAAATAGAGAGATTGATTTAATAGCATTATATAAACATTCTTTAAATATAAGGCTGTGTCAAGATTACCAAATTTTTTTGGGGCAAAAACTTTTACATGCGTATTTATGGGCATGATGATGTCACACCATACCATAAATATAAATGTTATTACCATATATGGGTATAGCAAAGTTTATTTGTCAAATAAATTTGATAGTCTGAACCAGGGGCGGATCCAGAAACCACCGAAAGAGGGTGGGGGGTGTTGGTGGGAAGGGTTAGTATCCACGTGTGAATCAGTAAAAGAAAAAAAAGGTCATTTCCCCCATTTGGCCCTCTGGTACCCTATATTCGCCGTGTTTTAAGTTTTTATGGTAGATTTTTGACCCGGCGCAACTGGTATAGGGGTGGGGGCGCACCTATTTTTTGATGATAACAGGGGCCGCGCGCGCCGTTCACTGTTACATTTAATAGTCTACTATACTCCAGCTTTTCAGTAAAACTGGGTACCATAAAACCAAACTGTAAAACTTGGAGTGGTCTCGGTAAGTGGATAACATTCTTGCATTCCAGCCTAGAGGAGCCGGGTTAAACTTAATGGCATGCAAAGCTCTTTCTCAGGTTCTAACATAGACTTGCCCCAAATCGCTTGTATCTGGTTGATTTTTCTGTGATTTTTAACTATGCAGCGCCACCAACGATCACAATCAGCCTATGCTATTAATATCTGTACAAGCGACTTTTAAAATACTTTTCCAGGATGATGTAATCTTGCCCATCCGTATCTGGCAAGTGGTCAAAATAAATGTTTACTAGTGGAATCGACCAATCAAAATGCTTCCCTTTTGAATGAATGAGCTAAGCCCACCACCACTACCAAATTATACCTAAAAAGTATTCTCACGATTGTAATTTTGTCCTATTCATAAAAAAAAAAACACAGTCCTCCTTTCGTGCAGTTGCAATCCTCCATCACATTTCATGGCCTAAAGCAGACCAAGCCTACGCCGGTTCGGAACAGCAAACTTGATGTGTGATACAATGGTATCACATGATTTTCGAATCCAATCAAGCATATGATTTGGCACCCAAAACGATTGGTGCAGCAGTTATGGTTTAGAATCCAAATCGAGAGGTCAGTGTTTCGAGACTAACTCACGCCAGTTACTTGTGCACCTGAGCAACGCACTTACTCACATTGCTTCAGTCTACCCAGCTGTACCATGGGTAACGGCAAATTGCTGGGAAGTAACCTGCGATGGGCTAGCATCCCATCTAGGGGGAATATCATGCATTCGTTCGCTTCACGCTACAGAAATGGGAAATAAGCTCCAGCCCTATGACACTTCAGGCTCGGACAATGGATTTACTAGGTTTTTTCCTACAACCTAATGATGCCACTTCCTAAGCCAAATAATGAGACTTGGTTTAGAAAGCATGGCGTAGACCTCATCCTGTAAGTGGCGTGTAAACTCGCTGTTGAATGTGACACGGAATAAATAAATATTTTCAACAACCAAATAACTGATTTATCATACTATAAATTCAATTGTTATTCTGATGGTAAACTTGCTCACAAGTAACATTACAGTATAATTATTTGTGCTAGATTTACCCACTACAAAATATACTTTTCATTTACCTTTCATTTGTACAATAAATATGCATTGCACTTGGAGACCTGCACCGTCCGTTGCATTGAATGTCACTGTCGTATTGCCTAGTGGAAACCTGTCGCCGCTACTATGTGTGCTAGTTACTGTTGGATTAACCTGAGAATTATCTGAGAAGGTAGGTGGGTTGTTTGACCAAACAACTATCCCATCTGAATCTGCTGGTTGAACATGTTCGACTAAAATTGACGGACAGAAGTTAACAACTGGTGGTTGCGTATCTAAAAAAAGTATGTTTTGAAGTTTTATATTCCATAAAAAAATTCAACTTTTCGACTTAGGCCTCATTTGGTTTGGCTCTGCCACATATGAATATGAAGTGTTATAATTTCTGTACAATAATCATCATTGTCCATAAACCTTCTCATGTGTATAGAAAACAATGTTCATTTTGTGCCCATATTCAACAGGACTATGTTTTAAATAGTTTGTGTCGTATCAATTGTTTGAGCTTGTAAAGATCTGGTTAAAATCTAACAATAATGAAGAAATACAGCAGTCAGTATTAGGTTGAGCCAGTGCACTATTTATGGGTCAATGTTTAGGGTCATTAATCTATAAGAATATGAATGAAGTGTCCCAACTTCTTTCCTTTCTATACAAATCTTAATGGTCTGCACCTTCTTAAATCTAGCAATATTATAATTCTGTGGCCTTCATATGACAGCAATAAATTTTTGGCCTTTCAATACTTGTTTGAAGCATTAGAGATATAGTGAAAATATTTTGACATCAGTGAAAAAATATTATTTATTTAATATTATTGGTTACCTTTTAAAAAGGATGACCTATCTAGTTCATTGTATCGAGAGCCTTCATACATCGGATAATAATATTAGGACAGCGTATTATTTCTGGGCCCATACAGAGACCTGAAGGGTCCACCAATCAACTTCAAGAAACTACATTGTGAGATACACTCGCTCGTGACTGGATTCAATTTTTTTGACATAAATTATGTCATCATCAGAAATGGTAAAATAATTTTATGTCATTCCTGATGATGACATAATTTATGTTGAAATATTGAATCCTGTCATGATGGCATGTATCTCAGTGCTTGGAGTATGTATTATACTTTCTTATTAGAAACCATTTAATGAGGAAGACTATATTTGTGGATGAGATGTCGGTGTAAAATACTCGCCCTGTTTATGTCAAACAATAACTTCCACAGGAAGTTTAAGACTATTATTTATGTCCAGGCTTAGTCAGTCCAGGCTATCAGATTCGATTTGAAAATAAAAACCAAAATGAGACATGGACGTAGTACAGTAGCATCGTATCATAACCATAGGCAGACTATGACTATATGGAAGTATATTTTTTATTCAAATAAAATTTGATGTCTGGACTAAACTAGTACAATGCAAAACCTGTCCGGCAATTTTAGTATATTAAGAGTTTTTAATTCATGATGAATGATGACAGATGCAGATACACCAAATATCATGTTTTCAGCCTGAGACCCACACATGTAAGGTCCCCTCATGCTCTTACACTTTGTATGAAAATCTTCTTGCCAAGCTATTGACCAATAACACTTTGAAACAGTTAGAGCATAATTTATAGCTTGCCACTGAGGTGAACACATTGTATTGGCTCTTTGCATCGTTCATGTTTACTTTGGATACATCCCTGGCCCCAGCCACACCCATAACCATCTGTGTCTTGTCATTGATGATGTGTTGTCGATGTTCTAATTCTGGTTTTCATAATTTACTCTGTAGAATTAATTTTTTTAAATGTTTTCCTACCTTCAACGGTAACATCATAAGTACACACATCTTCATTGCTGGCAGCATCTCTTGCTGTACATGTTATTACTGTTACTCCAATATCCATATTACCAGATTGACGATTACAGTAAAGAGATGTAACACCAACGTTGTCAGTTGCAGTAGGATTTTCCAATGTCACTGCCGCGTGTGGTTGTCCGGCATCTGCCACACCAGAAATTGAGCTTGGGCATGTGATTACGGGATCTTCAACATCTAAAAGAAAGTTTACCATACTTGATTGATAACTAAATTGGACATTTCTATTTCCATAAAATAAAGCTAATTTCAGCCTCCACAAGGAGCATGGGGCATTTCCTCGCACAAACTGAATTGAAACAAGGTCTGGTGGCAGTTCATTTTCAGCCTTCGGACTCTAATATTGGAATGAACTACCCATTAGGCCAGACATTTTTTATACCTTGTTTTGCAAACCTGCCGATGCCGAAAATTCAAATTTAAAATAAAAATAAAATTTTATTTTTGGCTTGTTAGTACACCCTCCACTGTCGAAAATTAAAAAAATAAAATAGAATTTTAAAAATATTTTTATTTTTATCCCGCCCTTCGATTATGAAATACTTTACAGACATTTTTCCCTATTGACGAAGAACCAGGTTTGTTCAGAAACCTTGAACTGTGCTAAAGTCTGGTTCCTAATATTTACCTCAAAATGCCTCTAGAC
>JAOTQE010070135.1:0-17086 GCA_025631205.1 Nesometra sesokonis
AATATCCTAATTTTGGGTGGAATGATCATAATTTATATATTTCTTCAAAAGAAGCAAGTTATTTTCAAAATCAATTTTTTGTAATTTTTCAGGTGACAATACATCTTTAACTTTTTAAATTTCAACGTCAAAACAAACTGTTATGTTACGATAGAATTAGCGAAAACAAATGTTTTACAATACATCTGGTAATTTACCTGAAGTGATCCTTTTAGTTCAATGTTCTGCCTCCAGAGTATGTAGTTAGAATATTGTAGAAACACACCTTTGAAGATGATACCGAGTGTAGACATTATCAGTAGTACAAAGCCATTTTTGAAATATTCACTTACGGATATGTACTCAGTCTGATGATAAAAAAATAAACTAGATGAGAGAGGTTCGGTGATATTACAGGTAACCCAACTCAGCTTTTCCATCATCCTGGTAGAAGATTAGTATGGTTTTGGCTCGGGTGAGGTACAATTAGGTTTGGACGTGAATGTAAAAACATAATTAAATTGTATTTTATATTTTTTTTTTAATTTTTATATTATAGCTATCAATCAAAAATGTTTTTTAGCGATTTCTATAGATTTAACGAGAGAGGTTAACCACTCACA
The DNA here is from genome assembly GCA_025631205.1 of Nesometra sesokonis. Classification (NCBI taxonomy): domain Eukaryota; kingdom Metazoa; phylum Echinodermata; class Crinoidea; order Comatulida; family Antedonidae; genus Nesometra; species Nesometra sesokonis. The sequence goes on from JAOTQE010070135.1 coordinate 603, forward strand.
TTGTCAGAACTACTTTTCCGAAACAAAAATGTTAATTAATTATATATTAATTAATTAATCAGACGAGTGGATTTTGGGCTCCGTCTAGTCGGAGCTAAAAACAAAATTCATAACAAAATTTTACATACTAAGTAGTCGTCGGTCTTGTCGTTTATATCACTGACGTAGTTGACCATTCCTCCGACTGACAGAGCTGGTATGAATCCACAGGTGTCTGACAGTCCCTTTGCAAAAGCTGATACTATAAATTGGAAACCATATATATTCCAGTATGCTTTAATTATATTAGGCTCTGATTCTTCCTTGTTCTGAAAAAGAAAGAAGATATAGTTTTGTAGATAAATATTTTGGTCATAATAGATACAAGCATCATGTAAGGACAGTTCAGGAGAGAAAGATGACGAGGAAGACCTAAACGGACATGATGGATGAAGAAAGTGTACCAGTGGACCAGATTAAACCATATTGAAGCAACAACTGTTAAGGATATACAACGGACTTGGACGAAAGACGTGTGGCAGTATAATACCAGAATAAGCTACAATGAAGCATCAACGACTGCTAAGGACAGGCAACGGACTAGGAAGAAGGAAGTGTGCCAGTGGATCAGACTAAGCCATAGAAAAGCAACAACGACTGCTAACAATAGACAACGGACTTCGAGGAAAGAAGTGTGACAGTAGACCAGAATAGCTATAGTGAAGCAACGACTGCTAAGGACAGAAGAAGGAAGTGTGCCAGTGGATCAGACTAAGGCATAGTGAAGGAACAACGACTGCTAAGGATAGGCAACGGACTTGGAAGACAGTGGGCAGACTTCTACAGAGATCCAAGGTAAGTCAATTCCTGGTAGGCGTAGTCATAATATCAATAAGCCCACAGAGAACAAGCAGAATATCTAAATGGTACTGGATGAAGAAAGTGAATTTGTCGACCAGACAAGCCATAATGAAGCAACAATGACTGCTAAGCGCAGACATCCACTGAGAAGATCCGTGGTAGGTCAATTGCTGTTAGAAAAAGTCACAACTTTTCAGTAAGACATAGAACACGCGGAAGATCTAAATAGATGGATGAAGGAAGTGAACTAGTCGACCAGACAAGCCATAGAAAAGCAAAAATCACTGCTAAGAGAAGACATCTACGGAGATCCATGGTGGGTAAATTCCCGGTAGAACAAATCATAATTTCAGTAAACCCATATAATACCACGAGGAAGATCTAATTGAACATGGACGAAGGACGTATGCCAGTAGACAAGTCTAAGCCAGAGTGACTGCAAAGGAAATACATGTGACCTGAATGCGCCCCAGTGGGCCATGCTAAACAATAGTGAAGCAACAGTGATTCGGCCTGGGTCGAATTATACACGTCATCGTGTTGGGATTCAATATTTCGACATTACATATGTCATCATCGGTACGTAATGTACCTACCTACCTTGTTAGACTTCTCATACATGTTTTCGTAGAAGCGTATTGCGTTCGGACCAGCGGTCATAGTTCGTGAAAGATGTCCAAAATCTTCCGGAGTCAGATTTTTCTTTGTACCTAATTTGACAAGATCGTTGAGCCACCAGAACATGATACCAGAGAGTACGTTTGTGTGGCCCTGTATGAAAATCACATCTTTTCCGTCTCTGGCTAGGTCTATAGGAACTTCGTCTCTTATTGTATTATTTGTACATAACATCTGCAAGACAAATATTTTTCTAACGTTTTAATTTTTAACTTTTCTTTCAAAACTCTCAGCATAAAGCCATAATTATTGAGTTTCCTTCTCATAATAATGTTACAATATTCCAATATAACAATTACAATGTGCAATATTTGATTGATTGTTTACAATAGTAGCACTATCAAAACGTTACTTTGGAACTAAGTAGAGTTACCAGGGCCGTAGCCAGAGTTGAAAAACTGACGAGGCGAGGCCGGTGACTTTGGGCGTGTACTCCCCAGTCAGGGAGGGTGGGTGTGAGGGGCGGGTGTTAAATTGAATTTGCCTCCCTCATGCTGGCTACTGACCTTGTAGCGATGGAATTCAACCCAGAGGACGTTGTAAAAAAGCAGTAGTAATTTTTTTAAATACCCTAATTTTTAATGACAGGGTCATAACATATATAATCCAAAAAGTAGCAATTTATATTTAAACTATTTTGTTAGAATTTGTCAAGTAACTAAAAAACCGCCCGAAGACAAATTTTGGGCAGTTTAGATTAACATGCAAAATGTAACTGTAGATTCGGACTTGTTTAAACGAATAGAAAATTTGTGTTGTATTTTATTAATGTTTTATTTTTATTGTAATTGATCACAATCGTAAATATTAAGTTATTTTTCATTTTGAAGGTACCCGCTTTAAATATTCTTAAATCTAATAATACTTAAAATTTATCGCTTGACATACCAAGCATAAGTTACAAAATAAATGGCTTCGCCGGCGATGTGATTAAAATCATACATTACCTTTCTCATGCTCATGAGACTATTATTATTATTGTTGTTGTTGTTGGTTGTTGGTTGTTGGCATTTGAATATAAAAACCCTGACAATACATCGATATCCGTATGTAACGGTATCCATAATAAAAAAATGAATGAAATGTCAATAAGTAGAGAAAAGATCTTACCAAGTCTAAAATTGTAAATACTTCTATACATGATAGAAGAAAATACAGTACTAGATTAACAACACAAATTAACCATCGCATCGTAGTGAAGTCCACGTTTGGATCAAGCTGAAGATTTGCCAGACGAAGAGCTTCGGCGATGAAACCAAATATCCAATACAGTAAAGGTAGAAATACCATCGGCCATGCATTCCAAACTTCAATGTGGTGGTAGTAACAAAGCATCAAGATGACGGTAAAAAATGCAATTGTTTGTGGAGTAAATAGATGAGAGTCTGTCTTTATGTTGGAATGGCTGACAGCAACTGTTAAAACACCTTCTCCTATTGACGCTAACTGAGTGAGGCAAAGTGTAGTGGCAGCCAACCATCTTGTACAATGGAAAGGGTAGGGCACGATGAACTTACGATTAAGACGTCCAAGACTGGTGCAACAGCTTGCAAGGAGCAGTATTAAAAGTGCCAGAAATCCGAAAAAGAAAGAAACGATTAAATAAAATCCATCGATAAAGCAGACGTCGTTGATATTGCCATTAACTATCAATCCCAAAGTTGTTGTATAATTTGACTGGCAAAATTCACTGTTAGGAAACATCTTCAATAGTTAATAATCTTTAATATATCTGAAAGAAAAAATAATAGCGTTAGGCCTAATAGATTTTTATTTTATAACGTAGCTCACCTTATAACAAATATGCACTGTAGAAACTTTCTACAAAGTGCACAGAATCAAAAACACAGATCTAAGGGAAAGATTAAAGCAAAAAACCAATTGAAGAGGACATACTAGCTCGTAAGTGGAGGCAGATTGGACACACACTCAGGAAACCACCATCTAGCATCAATAGGCAAGCTCTGTGTTGGAACCCTCAAGGCAGGCGTAGACTAGGACGCTCCTGTAATATCTGGAGGAGGGACCTGGAGGTAGAAACCAAGAAGACCTGCAATGGGACACATGGGACCAATTGGAAAAAAATCGCACAGAAAAGAGTGAGATGGAGAGGGATAGCCGATGGGCTATCTGTTCGGAGCGAAGGCCTCAGAAGTAAGCAAAGAAGGTAAAAGGAAGAAATATATATAATGCCTTTATATCGATTACCAGAGGTTTTGTTATGGCTGATTTTAATGATAAGTTTTTTTGTTTCGTTTTTTAGTTAAAATTATGAGAAAACACAAAATTCCGAATAAAATGATAATCTGTTGAGCATTTAGGTTAAACTTGAGTTCGTAATCGCAATATATATTCAACGGTGCTTGAAAATATTATTTAAAAAAAACTACAATCAAAGGTACACTAAGCCTATTGAAAGGTTTGAAATGATTTCTGAAATTGAGTGACACCGTGTGAGTGTTGGCCTTTTTGCATTTTCAGAATTTTGATGATCCACCAAAGTTCTGTTTGTGAAAATGTTTCTTCTTCTAGAGTTTTTTGGCAAATTTAGTAACGTTATCTAATACTTTTTAGTTAGAAGATTTGATATGTAAGGAGCCAGTTCATATAAACACTTCTAGACGTAATTAACAGAGAGCTAATTCTCGACTCTAATATGTACCGGTAGAATGTGTAGCTCTTTTTCTTCACTGGTACTGGTAAACTTTGACCGGTTTACAACCTTCGTAGTTGAATTCTGGAGAGGTTTCCAAGCTTATTTTTATTGGAAATGGGTTTGTTTGTAATGTTTTAAACTTTGTCCCTAACCATCATTAGGTGTACATCTCCAATTAGAAAGTTTTGTCAAGTCTTATCACAATGGATAATTTGATTAATGTTCACTTGATCGCTTAGCTGTACAGTATATCCCCATCCTTTATAAACATTTAATGTGATAAGCCAGTGAGGTGGTAATTCAAAATTACCGTACATTTCTTTGAAATTCTAGGGTAGCATTGGTCAAATTTGTTAATGGGAATGTACACATAATGAGTTTATTTACCATAGAATTCTGCATGTATTTCCGGTAGAAATAATGCCTTTTCCAAAGTTTACTTTACAACTTGTATAAATTATTAAGAAAGAAAGAAAAGAAACATAATGATCCTACCATTACCTTGTTCGCAAAACGGCCATTAAGACATCCCTTTGTTACTTTGACGACATTTTAGCTTAATTTTAATTAACCAATTGCCAGGAAGTTAGTTGAAATATGCTCTTTCTGAAAACAGGAGAATAACCTACGTCACTAGTGTTAAATATGCGGGTCTACTTGTTCCGTAGGAGGATTATGGTAGAATATAGTTATATATGCGTAGATTTCGATTAACATTTCATAATTCAAAGTATTTACCTTCAGGAACAAAGCCATGATAATGTTATATTATATTTATTCATATTAGATGTGGCCACACAGCATCCAGTCTGTTCATTGAACGCATTATTCATATGATATGTGGTTTAAAAGTGGTACTGTTTTTAATTACAATTTAATACAGGTTATTTACAACAATCTTATTTTAATTTAATTATTTTATTATTAATTATGTGGCCACGCAATTTAATTGTAAATCTTAATGGAACCTTTATTTGGTACGGAATTCGAGATGGTGGATTTGTAACTTATATAGCCCAATGTTACTGCTACAATATAAAGTTAATTATTTCAATTAAAGATTAAAGATATTATTTTAATTGAATTTTTAGAATTCATAAATACATTAAACGTAATTATTTATAGGCCTATTAGAATAAATAGTAACCAGCACAATATACAAGGGCGCCGTGATCCAGTGTCCCGTTATGAGGGTTATTAGCAGCGGACCTCCGGCCCAGTTTTCCCTATTTCGAGGCCCGAAATTCTATGTTTCTGGATCCGCCACTGATCTAAATTGTAATTTTGTGAATTCCAAACGTGACACAAATATTTTTATTTAAGGTTCGTAAAAAATGTTATGTTAGTGTTGTTTAAGGTGTAAATAGGCCTACGTAACTGGTTTGCAGTTGTCAATTTAATTAATTTTTTTCTTTGTTTAATTCTTTCATTCACTAAACTATACAACATCATTTAAATACTGTAAAAAAAATCGTTAAATAACATTTGGATTTTTGAATGGTTGAAACATGCGTTAAAATGTAAATCTTGATGTAAAGTTGTACAATCATGGGCGGATTTAGGTGGTGGGGTGGGCGCATTTGACGCCCCCACCCACTAAAATTGGTAAAGTGAAGCTGCGCCAAACACGCAAAGCAGGGAAAGTGCCTTTTTTGCTTGCTATATTGAAAATGGGGAACATCTCCAGATCGATAGGCAGTGTGCCACCAACCCTACCACCTCCCCTTAGCTGAATCCTAGACCCGGCCCTGACATCTGTTTATTAGTCATTATTATATATACGCACCGTTAGATTCCTTAGCAGCCAAATAGTTTTAATAATAATAATAATAGTTAGATTTTTATAGTAGGCCTACATAATCATTGTAAAAAGCCTCTATGCGCTAGGTGATAGAGTAAGTTACTTTAATGATAACTGCATGCATGTTCAATCATTATATATCTTGACATTTAAAAAATAATAATGTTTTCGTGGGTGCACAACTCCACCACAGTTCATCTGCCTAAAAGAGAAAATTACCGTAAACCTAACATGAACAAACCAAATCCTTGCCACTGCATTCCATCTATCAGCAATTTAATTAAGGTTCAGACCTGATAACTCAGGTGTTTTCAGTAATATCGGCAAATGTCTTCAGAATAAACAAAAGTACCAAAATAAGGGAAAAAATGCGTCTTGACAGACAAATCGTTATGTATTTCAAAGGGTTCAGATACCAAAAATAAATGACATTTTAGCTTCGACTTCGAAACAATTCCCAAGTCTATTCACGAACTCCCTTTTATATTATAAAAATTAGATATAAAATCTGAGACCAAACTGCATTAGGCCTATAGCTAAATTCTGTAAACCGTTTCTCGCCTAAGCGCCGTTAGATCATTCATTAGTAGCAAAAATCGATGAATTAATTCTACAGTATACATTTAATTTATTAAAATTATTTATAAATTTTGAGAAAGTCCGAATTCAGAATTCTTTACTTATACCTAAGTTATGTATCCGTTCCTCTTCTAATTACACCATTGATTATATATTCATAGTCATCCGTTAGCTAAAATCGATGAAATAATTTTAGACCATCTAAGCAGCTCTAATTTTAATTTATTAAAATTATTTAAGAAAGTAGGAATTCTTACATTTTTTAGAGTATAATATGCCTATGAAAATATGTTCCTTATCTGTTTAAAAACAGTAAATTTTATCCTATAAATGTCATCCAGCAGCCAAATCGATGGCATATTTAACATTCGGCAATATAACAAAACGTTTAATATTATACCATTTATTATTTTAATATTTCTTCTGTCTATCGTATTCTTCTTAGTTCTTTTTTTTTCATTCTGGTTTATTCGTAAAATATTTCAATTTGCAGTAAAAAGCTGAATTGCGTCAAAATTTACATAGTATACAGTTTTAAAAATAATGTACAAAAACAGATCTACAAAACATTAAAATCTACAGAAATATTAACACTACGCAATAATATAGTAATCAAAACATTAAAATACCTACACATAATAATTATTATTAGACTCTACATACCATTAAAATCACTACAAAGAATACAGAATACTGCTACAAATTAGAAAAACACACCTTCATTAGTAAACTAAATCGATAAAATAATCATTTAAATTGTATCTGTATCCACAAACTACCCACATTTAATTATTAAAAATTATTCTAAAATTTATAAAGTACGAACTGCTATTTACTTACATTAATATAATAATTAAAGCATTAAAATATCTACACATAATAATTATAATTAGACTACATACCATTAAAATCACTACAAACAATACAGTATACTGTTACAAATTAGAAAAAAACTTCATTAGTAAACTAAATCGATAAAATAATCATCTGAATTCTAGCTGTATCCACAAACTACCCTCACTTAATTATTAAAAAATATTATAAAATCTATAAAAGTACGAACTGCTATTTACTTACATTAATAGATTCGTTCCACTTGTAAATTAACTGTTCCCTGGTCCCACTTCTTTATAAGCACCGTTAGATATTTTCAGTCCATTGGTAGTATTCAATAATTTATCGATGAGAATACTTTCATGTCTATGTCCACAAACTACCCTTATTTTCTTTAATTACAATTGTTATTATTCATACGGTTTGAACACGTAATCTTTATTTTGATATCTCAAAACCATGGTGCATTTTCTACCAGTACAAGTTCACACAATAGTCAACCTTTCACTGATATGTTATGTGGAAGATAATAATAATTACAGTAACAGGTAGGCGTATGCTGTCAACCATTCGTTTACTGATGCAAAATCCTGACAGGCGCGGATCCTCCAGGGAGAGGTGGTCACGGGAGAACGTCCCCTTCCGTCATCAACCAAAAACAAAATTAAAAGTGTAAAAAATGTAAAGAGAGAAAAAAAAAACACGTGTCCCATCATATTTTTCGACTGTATAGTCCAAGATGCTGTATGAGCGATGTTTATTATTTTTCAAAAAATTGTCTATGTCGAAGGGATGCTAAAACCAACCCCTAGCGCAGTCAGTCTTTCTGTGACCTTCCAACTGTAAAATGGATAATCTGGTCAGTGTTCCCCACCCACCCCAATTCCCGTTAACAAATTCTGGATCCGCCCCTGCATAATTACACATAAAGCTCGGAGTATTTTTACAAATATTTATACAGAATGTAATATTCAATATAGTTCTATATTATATATTGTTATATAGGGGCCTATTACTATATTATATATTATTATATATATAGTTCAATATTCAATTTATACATTTTTCCACCGGTAATTTGTATAAACTAACAAAAAAAAACATTCAACATTCGCTTGAATTTTCATAATTTTTGTTGGTGTGAAAGCATTTCCGGCCCTCGTAAGAACAGGTAAAGTTAGGTGTGCTTGTTTATAATTTTGTGTATCAGGAGCGCTGATCCAGCGGAGCATGGTGGTTATGTTCAATGAACGATTCTCGAGGGCTGGGTCCTCGAGAAACAATGATCAGGGGCGGAAGCAGACTTTTGGAAAAGTAGGGCCAGAAGGGGGAGGGGAGAGCGGTAGAAAGTCAAGGTTTTAGGGGGTCCGGGGGCATGCTCCACCCGGAAAATTTTGGACTTTAGCTGCCCGAAAATGGCCCCAGGAGCGTGTTAAGGAATCAATTCTTGCTGAATATTTTCGCTCTATAGACGCCCCCCCCCCTTAAATACGCCCCTGTTTGATGTTTTTTCCTTGGTATCTAAGAGACAATGTTTACAAATAATTAATTGCAAAAGGAATACATTTTTCGGGGGTGGGGTCCCCTTGAGTCCGCGACATGGTATTCCTGAAATATAATAGCCTACACTGCAGGGGCGCAGCCAGGATGGAATGAAAGGGGGGTCAGCAGTGGTGGCGCCAGGGTTTGCCCGAGTGGGCGTGGTCGCCGGTTTGGGCTTTGATGAGCAAAAAAAACATCATTTACTCGTTTTTTTTTATTGAAATAGATTATGCGAGGTTGAGTTTCAGTCTGCACTATTAGGCTACCGATGGCTGGTTTACACTTCATGCTATTCACATTATGACTTTTTTACTACAAAAATTGCACTGACAGTTTCCATGTTCGCAGTAAAAAAAAAATTCCGAAAAATCAACGAGTTGAATTAGAAATTATAAATAAGATTACATTATTTCTAATTAAACTGTGGACAGTGAAAGAACTGCCAACGGTGGAGTATCACCGAAGATACCTTTAAAAAACATCAAAAATAGTCTGTTTTCATTCACATTTCGCGCATGGCTTGGATTTTATGGGATTTTTGGTACCAAAAACAAATTGTAATGTACCATATGAATACTTTAAGACAGTATGTTTTTGTAGTCCTGAGGGGGAATACAGTCCACGCTTGAATATAATCGGAGTAAGAAGTCAACCGTTTTGTAAACTGGGCTTTCTGTCCATCGATAACAGAACTGAGAAACGAATTCAACCAATTTTATAGCAAATTAATTAACGCATGAGGGCACTCTTTCATACAGTAGCTAGTTGGGTTAGGTTACACAGTAATGCAACTTTTCCCAAGATGAGTGGGTTTATAATATTTTTTTTATAATAATTATATATTTTAAAGGGTGATACAGTCAGAGGGTCAAACGAGCGCAGTATTTCTTTACCGAACATGCTGCAGCACAACTTTGACCACAGTTGCCTTCGATACTATTATTATTTATTTTTGTGAAGCGCCGACTAACGATACTGCTAACGAAGCACGTGTGCGCATCGGGTCAACTTACTTCAGAAGAAGACGATAGTAAGTTTTTAAAAGCGTTTTGGGCTGTGTAAATAGTTTGAATGTTATATTATTCGATTTTTATCTGTCATACCTAAGATATAGAATTAATGTAAATCATTTTCGTATTAACAATATCTTCTTATATTTGCTATTTGGGAAGTGAAACCTTAGCTGTCAGAGTGATGTTTTGCTGCTGGGTAAGTTGGTTGCTGCTACAGTCACAGTGATTTGAGTCATCACATCCCAAGTCGTCCCTTGGCCTAGGGCCTAAGATAGGCCTAGTCCATTTCAGTGGCCGTAGGCCTGGTAGGCCATCATGGAGGGTTTTTATGATGTCTGTATTGAATCACTAAAAAAACCGTTGGCCGACAAGTAGAAAACTTTCATCGTCGTGTCTGGCAACCACACACAGCGAGTGATGGTTTTTTAGTTGTGCAACCGTCGAGTCGAAGGACTGCCGCACGACGCAGCGAGTGCCCGGCTTAAGTGATCAAGTAGAAACTAATCCTGTTATCCATTGTGATAAGGACTTGAGAAAATTTTCAAATGAGAATGTACACCCTAATCTATACAACAGGGGGAGGTATATTATTATTAATTATTTTTGCTTTTATTTCAAATGTATTTTGATTTAATTTTTTTTTACAGATACAGTAAAATAGTGTATCATGCACAATGACTTCAAAGAAAAAGCTTTTGGCAGAGGGGAAGAAGAGACTAAACGAGAAGTTACTCTCAGTTCAAGAACAAGCAAAATATATGCATAAATATATAGATGATATTGTTTCAAAGGCAAGTCTTCATTAGGCCTAAAAAAATGAAATTGATTATTGGACAGTTGGCCGGTTGTTGTAATCTGTCTGCACCGTCGGCCACGTGGACAAAAACGTTAAAGTGGTTATGAACCATGCCGCCGATGATTATTTTTCTGTATGAGAGTTACTACTAGAGTTTCTCCATTTATTGTAATATGCATCCTGGATGAATAAGACTAGATTTTGGGTTAGGGCTAAGTATGTTAAAAATGGGAAGTAACTAGCCGGTCTCACAGGCCGTACGATCAGGTTTATTCACTTTTATTGCTTGATTCCCATTAAGGCGCTATTGACATCCCATACTCATTTTAGTTTAGCCATAAGGCCTGTTAAAACGATTCTGGTGTAATTCGTCACGCTTGATTGAATTCGAAAATCATGTGATACCATTGCATCATTCTGTCAAATCAAAGTTTGACATTACCGAAGGCCTTTATGCGTAGATGGATTTGAGTCTACCAATGGAGAAAAGAACATCCCTAGGCCTAAGCGGCGTGATGACGATTGCAACTGCACGAGAAATAAAAACTTTTTTTTATTAGAATAGGACAAAATTACATTCGTGAAAATACTTTTCAGGTATAATTTGTTGTTTGGTAAAAGTCTCTCAAATGGTGCTTGGCTTAGGCTTTTTTAGATTGTTCACTCGGAAAGGAAGCATTTTGGTTGGTCGACCGGACTGTAAACATTATTTCGAACCACCTTCACATGCCAAATATGGAGGGACAAAATACGTCATTCCTTTCCTGCGAATGGTCACGCTTGAATCGTTTCAGCAGGCCTTACGGCTAAACAAATATAAGTGAGTACCGGATGTCAATAGTGAGACAGGCTAGGAAGTAACCTGCGATGGACTAGAATCCCATCCAGGGGAGTATCACACTCTCATTCGCTTCATGATACTGAAACTGAAAATAAGCTTCAGCCATATTATCTTCAAGCTCGGAAAAAGGATTTTACTTACTATTTTTTTAATTTTTTTTCCTTTTGTAGCCTTGTTCTGAAGCTCAAGATCTGTTAACAAAATCTGATAAGTTATTTTTGAAGCATTATTCCAAAGCAAACCAAGAGTTAGAGGGATGCCTAGACAAGTTGTTCCTGATCAGAGCATCATTACCAGCCCTCTACAATGGTAAGACAGGGGTATATATGCAAAAGCCAAGCCTGGAGTACAGCAATAATAATGCTGGTTTTGGTATTACCAACTTAATTGGGAGTTTTTTTTATAGCACATGACATCGGTGATGAAATTAAGCCTATTTCATTGAAAATCTTGCAGTGAATTCAATATTTTGCATTTTATCATGATAGTAATAGAAGCAAGCTATTTATTGTATTTCAGGGCCGTAAACAGCATGAGGCAGACAAGGCGGTCAGCCGCCTCATCTGAAATTTTCAAAATTGTAGGGTTTTTTCCAGAAATATATTTATATAATATTGTATTGGCCCTATGCACTGCCTGGACCCTGGAGATGGTTAATTAGCATGTTTTGCTTGCAAAACAGCACAATTTCATTTGCATTTTCATTTGTTCACATCATTCTGCAAAATTATTTGATGTATATTCCATATGTGGCAGAGCCAAACCAAATGAGATATAAGTTGCAAATGCTAGTTTTCCACAATGGGCAGAAATTTAAAAATGGTCAATTTTTTTTCAAATTTTATTTTATGTAAAAAATATACAGTTCATACATTCATCTTGGATACTCTTAACAATTTTCAGAAATATGATCAAAAAAATGTTTATAAAATGCTACATTGACCTTGCTAAGTCAATGTATACTGATAAACAATTTTAAAATGCAGTTTTACAAATTTAAATGTTTAAACTTCAAATATTCATAACTTCGCAAGGAAACAAACATCGTATGAAACTGATTTTTTTAGCATTTTCGATTTTCGGACTTATGTATCATTTGGCTTGGCTCTGCCACATATAGTAATTCTAGATTAAAAATTCTTATGTGTGTGAAAAAGAATACAGCACCTAAAAATACTTAAGGCCCGCTCACATCAATGTGATAAATCGACGCGACAGGCGATAAGCGATACGAAAAAACATTGAAAGTGAGAAATAACAAAGAGGTGCTCCATTTGAAGTGATGTATCGTCACGCAACAAAATGACAGGTGACGCGACTTTTTTGAAGTTGAAAAGTTTCCAAATTTTGTTGTGCCGTCATGCAATATTTTGTTCTCCGCTCTCCCAAAGGCGTCACGCGATACTGAAAACAGTGAGTTATTGCTTTTAAACATTTAAATAGAATATGACTAACTAGTTGTTAACAGCCCTCAGTCCTAGTAGTATATATGTACGTTATTTAAACCAAAAACATTTGTGGGAATTGTGATTAAAATTAGGCTTAGGCCAGGATTGCACACTAGAGAGCACTGGCCCTCGGGCCGTCAAGTTCATGTGACATCCAGCTATGGGATAGGCTAGGCCTGCTAAAACAATTGTGACAGTAGTGACGATCAAGATTATAAAAATAGGGCAAAAAAATCCACGTTGAAAACTAAATTAAATTTAATATGTATTTTGAACCCCAAAACAAGCCTAGGCCTATTCCAGCCTACGAAAAACAAAGACAGACCTAAGCTAAACATGCATCGTCATCGCATGCACTGTGGAGCAATGTGAGCACTCTTGTCGTGTCGCATCGTTGTCGCGTGTCATCATTGACTGTCGCGTCGCTTTGTCACGTTGATGTGAGCGGGCCTTTAATAACCACTCTGTTAAATGAAGGTTTTTATACAAGGTTTGAATAGAGTTGCTAACACCCTTTTTCTTGAATTGACAGGAAGCGTATTCCAGATGTGTAGAGTTGCAACAAAAAATGACAACTATCAACAGCTTTCTTTTAAGTTACATTACAATCACTTTTCTGTTTCTGTTTTATTTTATTTTCCACACATATCATAATACAATTTATACAATTTAAGATCTAAAAAAAAGATATAAAATAGTAATAAATGTGTGGAGGGAGACCAATGTAAGTTCATAAGAACTTTAAGTCATGGCCACCGTTTAAAAACAAAAAACAAAAAAAATAAATAAATAAATAAAATAAATAAATAAATAAAAGGATAAATAAATAAAATAAATGAATAAATAAATAAAATTATACATAAATAAATATTACATCACAGGCAGTCTGGTTTAACAATGAATGTGTGGCAGACCAAGCCAATGGAGGGATAGGTTGAAAAGTTAATTTATAAATACCTGTACTGTATTTTTTTTATATATTTTAGTAGTATATGTAACAACATTTAGGGCATTTTACATTATAATATTATGGAACTTCTGTTTGGTTTTCACAGATTTTGATACTGATTGCAGTGATGAAGATGGTGGAGAATCAGTGGATAAAGATGATGGAGAAAGCACAACAGAGTCTCCAACCCCAGCTAAACCAAAGAAACCTGATGTCAAGGTACCAGTACATAAAAGTAACAGCCAAGTCACATCGTCTACCCAACAGTATGGTGATGTTCAATGCATCTCAGAAACACTGAAGGCTCCATCTATCACAGATCACCAGTCCACTTCAGTACCAGTAGAAAAAGCATGGTATGATGTTGTTGAAGAAGGAGCTGCAGTAAAGTCTGTTGATGGTAGACAGTTGATTCCTGATGCAGTCAGTGGGAGTCAATTGACACAGAAAATAAATTCTTCTGTTGATGGCAGTCTTGTCTCTGGTAACCAGTTGATGACATCAATTCAACTGCAGAGCAAAATTGATAGTAGCTTCATACAGGGGTTAAAATATCAGCCTGATACCATTTCCAAACTTCTTCAGCAGTCCGCTATGCAACCAAGAATACCTAACACAACATTTGAAGATGGCACTGTGTTAGAAGTTATAGTGACAGAGGTTGTTTCACCATCAATATTCTGGATTCAACCAGTAGCTTCACCACTAGCACAATTGATGCAGAATATAAGGTATTCAAATTGCTTTTGTATATTTATGTGAGTCATATGACAGATGAGTTAAGGCAGGTGAACTGTGAACCATAGCTAGACAGTAGCACATTTTCAAGGTCCCTCATGGTTCTGGTGGTTGAACAAGTCTTCTAGGATAAGAACTACCCAGTAGGCCAAGTGTATATGCAGTGTATTTGTGCTGTAAATAATTCTCTCTACATCTTTGAGATTATAGGAATTATCCCAGTGTACTGGTGTACACACCATCCGTTATTGACAGACAAAACAGCATAGCACAAGCCAGTACTTGATGTATGACATGACATGGCCAATAGTGAAATGGAATTTATGACCTCTAGTTCACAGAGCCTTCAGAATTTGTTTGTAAAAGGTTCTACTCTGTGTAATTTAATCTACATTACATTGCATAGATTATATTAATGTCATTCTTCTAGGACAACATAATTACTGATTTCTTTGTCCTGAGAATCGGTGATAAAATGCTGGCATAAATAAGGCCATCCTCTTTGAGTTTCTGTCAGTGAATGCCGTCAATATGAAAGCAAGTTAGTTAATGTATTTACTCGTGTTTCAAGTGTAAATGTACACATCAATCAATTAATTCCCAACCATCAGCAGATAACTTGTGAAGATGGAATTCAGTAACGGATCAGAATGATTTAAGTCGTCGTCGGCTGACTAGTCGGTTCGACCATGTCTAGCTTGAGTGCTTCCATCTTCGAGTCCAATATTGGTTATGAATTACACTATTATAACTATCATAACAATACAACTTCCCGTTATTTTGGTAGGATATATATTGCCTATAGAGAGTAGTATACACATAACATATTACTGTAATATAATACTTAATCATAATTTTCTCTATTAGTGAAGCCTATTCTGGGGGTAAAGGTCAAATGCTGACGATTCCTGTTATTGGAATGGCATGTTGTTCATGTTTTACTCAAGACAATTGCTGGTATAGAGCCCGAATCATCGATATTTTCCCATCAGGTAATAATTCACTCAAAAGAGTTAAAGTGCATATCATCTTAATTACAAATAAATAATAGACCTAAAATCTTAAGGCCCCTTAAAAATAATTATTAGTTTTATCACCCTACAAAGCATAAAAACTGATGAGGCCGGGAGGTTTTTTTTTCACTGACCTTGAGTGTTGTAGTGATTCTAACCATCATTATTTTAGACTCGCACAAATACACAGACACCAGCGCATCAGCCTAGCGAATCTGTATAGACCTATTCCTGGTTGTGTACATGGTTGTGAGCTTGAGAATCGATCGTATTAATTTATTTCAAAAGAATCCAAAGCATTTCAAGTTATTATAACAGAAAAAAAAACCAATTGTTGAGTAGTGTAATGAGTGAAAAAAAAATCTGAATTTCGCCAAAAGTGATGCGTGCAGGGGTGATAACCTAATAATAATTTTTATGGGGCCTAATGTGCATCATATAAACTATCATTAACATCTTTCAAACTACAGTATACTCTCATATTGCGCAAGTCAAGTCTGGTTCCGGGACTATTCTACTGTCACCATAAGATAGGCTTCTTCATCAGCACTTCTATGATTGAATATGTCTTGTCGAGATCATGACAGTAATTGTCTGGATGCAGTGCAGTACCACTCGATTCTTTACAGGATCGTTCTGGAATGTATCTCATGTACAAACTTGTCCATACAACCTTTGTCTTAGTCTTGGTTCAAGACGGTGATTCGGTTTAATTCGTGAAAGACGATTAAAAGGCACCCATTGCGTTCCATAGCA